>CAMOHE010050474.1:36579-53466 GCA_946598075.1 Artocarpus hirsutus | reverse complement strand
AGGTCATAGATTCACACCCTTGGTACAGAGCTATTTGTGTCGATGGCGAAGCGATCGGGTCGATATATGTGATGCCAGGAAGTGCTGGGGAAGACGAGAGAAGAGGAGAGATAGGATATGCCATGAAAGCAAAGTGTTGGGGTAAGGGAATAGCAACTGAAGCTGTGAAGTTGGCCTTGTCATGTGTTTTTAAGGAGTTGAAGTTTTTGGAGAGAGTGGAAGGGTTGGTTTTTGAAGAGAATAAAGCTTCACAAAGGGTTCTTGAAAAGGCTGGCTTTGTTAGAGAGGGTGTTTTGAGAAAGTACTTCTTTGTTAAGGGTAAGAGTAGGGATATTGTTGTTTACAGCGTTGTAAACTCTGCTTAGATGGGTTATGTTTTGTAAAATGACTTTTCTTTTTCTTTTATTATTTTTATCACTGTTGAATGATTTTGTGTGTGCTCTTATTTCTTCTTTTTTGAATTTTGGATGGGGATTTAAATTTGGATGCATTTTGATTTGGACTAGATTGTGTCTGCGACCATTAATTTTTGGGAAATTGAGTTGGATGTTTTTTTTTTATAATTTTTTTAAAATAAATGACTATAATTTTTTAAAATTAAGTAAATTATCGTTTATCAGTAATAAATTAAGTTTAACTGTTAAACTATTTGAGTTTATTAATGTTAAACTTGGTAAATTTAAATTTATCACATATGATAAATTGTTTTTAATCAGTAAACTTATCAAGTTTATCATTGTTAAACTCGATAAACTTACATTTATCACTGATAAATTATTTTTTGTTTAATTTTAAAAAATTATGTTCGATTTATTTCAAAAGTGCTTTAAAAAAAAAAAAAAAAAACTGTTTACCTCTGTATCTCTTGGTTTTTTCTTCGTCGCTTTGTTCTTTCGGGAATCTATTTTGATTTATGTGAAAGAGCTAAGTGGAAAATTACTTCACTTGAACATTTTATGTACGACATGTTCTTTTACTTTGGCATTTATTTATTGATCCTCCAATTTTTGAATTGTAGGAAATATTACTATTTTAAAATTAATTGTAGTAAATATTAAGTTTTAAAAATATTTATAATCAAATATCAAATTTATGATATAAATGAATTATTTAAAAAGATTTTTTTCAACTTATGAGGTTATAACCTTACTATTTATAAAACTGTTGATTTCGATCTAACAAGTAGTATGTTTTTAGACTGTGTCTCGTTATTCTTTAATAACATGGTTATAATTTTATAGGGTTAAATATAATTGCTTATTTATTTACCTTTTTGTTTACAAATTTACACAATAAATAAATTTATGGTATAAATAACATATTTATCCTCTAACCTCCAACATAATTTTTTTTAATTTATAACACGTATTATCAAAATATGCCATTTAAAAAGTTCTAAAAATAAAATTTCGCCCGTTCAATCATGGTGTTTAATTCTGACACACACCTTTTCAAACCTAAAAAGAAAACTAGCCAGGGTTTGACACGTTATTTTACAGAATCGACGTACTTTCAAACTGAATGTCGTTAAAGGGCAAGGCAATTTTATGTAATGAACGATGTGTCGTTTCCAAGAAAACGACAGCAAATCTTAGACGATACACGACAATACGCCATATTGTTATATCGTAGATGACAGCAATAATTTAAACAGAAAACAGCATATGCTTTGTTTCTTGCACATAATTTTACACAGCCTTCAAATTTCCAAAAATGAAAATGTTGCTAAGCAGGGAAGTTCACTTTAAGCAATAAACGACAGCAATAATTTAAACGGAAAACAGCATAATGCATAGGCTTTGTTATTTAAAAAGCAAACGACATAATTTCTCAACAATATTCATACTAGTGCCATTTTCCGGTTGTTTTTCTAGACCAAACAAGGTAACATGTAACAACATCCATTTTTTAGGGAAAAATAGAGCAACAATATTCATTCCATAAAAAACATAATTGAAAAAGGAAGTTGAGCATCCAAGATTCTTATCCTGCGTATTTCCATTTATCCTTTTTTAAGTTACCTGACTTACCTTTCCAGCTCTACTTTTCCAAACGAAAACGCAGTATGTCGTTTATAGAGGTTAAAAAATATTGGGCCGGCCGATCTTGACTTACTCTAAAGCAGAAAAAGACACTTCCTAGCATTTTCGTCCAGTTTAAAACTTTATCTACACGTGACATAGAGGTTAAAACTGTAAACATAATAATATATAAAAATTTTACACTATAATAATTTTTTTATTTTTACTATAATACATAAAAGTATTATATTATTCTTAATTGAAAATTTAGTTAGAAGCCAAATAGGCTATTAATTTGTCGTAAAGTCCCTCCCTCCCTTAATTTTCAATGCTAGGAATTTTCTCTGAAGTTTCATTTTCAAATTTTTTAACACCAAAAAATTCGGAAAAAAAAAATAAAGAATCTGAGAACCAGCATATGGTGTTGACTTATCTTCGTGATAAGATCGTACTAGGAAAAGGAAGGAAAGGCCCTCCCTCCTTCCCACCCTTTATTTTCAACGCGAGGAATTTTCTCTGAAGTTTCATTTTCAAATTTTTTAACACCAAAAATTCGGGAAAAAAAATAAAGAATCTGAGAACGAAGTAGCCAAAAAATATATTATCTTATAAAACGAAGTAGCCAAGTGACACAGCCCCCAGTGTCCGCCATTGCATAGCTCTATAGATGGAGGTCAACTTATCAGAGATCACGCTCCGTCCGTTCAATCTAACGGACGCGGACGACTTGATGACATACGCTGGCGGTGATCAAGTGACTCGGAACCTCAGATGGAAGACGTTGACCTCCAAAGATGAGGCGTTGACTTTCATCAAAGATGTCTGCATCCCCCACCCTTGGCGGCGTTCCATATGCATTGGCGACCGTTCGATCGGTTTCATCTCCGTATTCCCGGGATCGGGTGATGAAAGGTGTAAGGCAGACATAGGGTATGGTGTAGCCCCCAAGTATTGGGGCCAAGGGGTGGCCACAAAGGCAGTGAAGATGGCACTTCCTCAAGTGGTCAAGGGCTTGCCTGAGGTGGTAAGGCTTCAGGCTTTTGTTTTTGTAGAGAATAAGGCCTCTCAAAGGGTTCTAGAGAAAGCTGGCTTTCAAAAGGAAGGCCTTCTCAGGAAATATTGCTATATCAAGGGAATACTGAGAGATTTATTTGTTTATAGTTTTCTCTCCACAGATTTTCCTTCTGATCAAAACTAGTTGGATGATTGACCGTGAATTATTAACGAGTAGATTTCATTACTTCATGCAGTAAAGTTTTCGTTATAGACGATTTGATATTTTGTTTATAGACATAATTTCGTGTTTTTTTTTTTTTTTATTTCCTTTCAGCTGGGATGGATTAATTAGTACTAGTCGTCTAGAGAACAAGGAAAAAAAAAAAAAAACAAAATTTCTTTTTTCTAAATTCATGGATTTTTAAGTAAAAAAAAAAAAAAAAAAACAATTAACTTCCTTATCTCAACTCAGGTGAGGGTGAGGGATTAAAAAGATTCGAACTCTAAATCTCAATATTAAGATAAGTGTAGATTTACTATCGGGTTAACATGCCTGCGATCACTCGGACAAAAATAAAATTTCAAAACTTTGGAAAAATCAACTTCCAAAATCGGCCACCTATTAGCAAATTAAAGCATATAAAATGAAATTTAGTCTCTGCTAATGCTAGCTCAATTTGTTTCGATCCAATATGCCTCAAAGTTGTGAAAGTCCACGGCTCATACCCGGAACGAGAACCATTACTCAGCATTCAAAAGGAAACACACACACACACATACACACATGCACAGATATTATATATAGACTCTAGGGACATTAATTTTCTTTTCTTTTTTTTTTTTTCCTTAATAAGGCGGTTGCAATCTTCGTTAAAGCATGTGCAAAGAGGTATTAGTTCAACTTTGCAAACATCCAAAAACTATAAGCGCGGTTGGCTATAACTCGTGCCCCTAAACTTTAACTTGAAAGGATGCAAAGAAAACGAGATCTATATCTGTGGAAGACAGGATATTTATTATTAACTATAGACATGCAAGTATACAAAAAAAAAGCCTGCCGCAGTCTTTAGGCAGCAGTAGAAATTACATACATCACACAATTTTGTCCACAAGCATTTTAATTTTTTCTCTCTTCACAAACCTCTTTCTTTCGCTTTGTCCGTTGCAGGAATACATACATACCAACCACGGCTAAATCAATGGAGGGGAACGCCTTTTTATTCACACTTGCGAGAATGAAACATTTTCAGGAGAAGTGTCTACTGAAATTTCTCGCGGTAGCGGCGCACTTGGCTGGTCCAGACTGGATGGTACGACAAGCCGCTGCAAGGGCTTGAGAGCTACTGTGAGCTGTGCAAATGAGGGCCGCAAGTTTGGTTCACTGCAAAGTAACAGGACAAAAAGACAATCAATTGAACTAGATATATTCCGAAGAGGATAATAGTAGATATATGCACGCATTCAAGCCTCTGCAACTTACGTTTGCCAACATTCCCAGATTATTCTTGCAACCTTTGGATCGACTTCCTTGGGAATGTCGAGACGTCGATTCTGAAAACCCACAGCACCTACAACTTGCATGGGGTTCATCCCACTCCAAGGCAATCTAAGGGTAGCAAGCTCCCACAAAATGACTCCGAAGCTATATACATCACACCTATATATTAGCCATAAAATTAATGTCATATAGTGGTCTTGAAAATTTACGCGCACCACATACAGCAAAACAAGATTGAATTGTTCCCTAGCTTCGCATGTCATGGGCAGGCTTTACATAGCTTTGCCACCACAGATCAGATAGAAGAGACGTTAATGGGAAAAGCATACGATAAATAAGAAAATCAAATAACTTATCCATGCTAATGCAATCTATTGAACGACTTTAGTTCAATTTTGAGATACCACAAACATGGCAACCAATCAAAAGGCCCCCTTACCCCCTTCCCACTGATTTCTGCCATGCTTTGTTGGGCTTATTAATGATCAACTTTCTTTTTTTTTTTGGGTTTTTGGGGTGGGGTGTGTGTGGTGGTTGGGTTGGGGGGTGGTGGTTTCTCAGGGAATCCAAGCCTCCTTGGGCACCTCACTAATCCCTGAGGGTGTGTGCTCCTCCTATAAAAACTTAGGACGGTGGCCCCAAGGGGAATTAAACCCAAGGCCTCACACTCATAAGGTGAGGCCTGAGCCACTTAAGCGACCCCTTGGGGTTAACTCTATTATTTTATTGTTTGTTATCGCTAGGAAGAATATCCAACAAGATGATGCACCTTTACTCTAAATATGTGTCTTGTAGAACGCAAAATGCCACAAAAAAAGGGGCTTTCTTCTGGGAGACAGCAAAGACACGCGTTATATCTTAGCAGCTGAACAGAGCACTGAGGTCTAAGTGCACAAAGATTTCAATGGAACATGAAGTTGTGGCTTGCATAATTACATAACAGTCATTTATCGCAAAAGAACAAGTATATACAACAGTCAAGAACCTAAGTGAAAACATATGTAAGGCTTCTAATAACTTACTTTTCATTGGAGGGTTCATTGCGAAGGACTTCCGGCGCCATCCACTCAGGCTAAACTCATAAACAAAAATTCAATAAGAGACTAATTCGATAGGCATCAATGTTTAAACTCACTTTTATATCGAGTCATTCTGCAGAAACTACTAAAGAGAGAACAATTCTTACCGTTCCTGCAGTTGATTTGGATGACAAAAAAGTGTTATGTTTTAGGCGTGACAATCCAAAATCACAGACCTGTACAATTAAATTTCATACTTTGTTAAAAGAGATACCTCAACTAACAATAATTAAAAATTCAAATGGCACATTATTTGATTGCCAAAAAATTATATCAGCATAGAACTCATCACTCATGCATTTCCATTTGAGTTTATCAGGACGTAATAAACATGCGGTACAACCAGAAACACATAATAGGAGAATTTTATAAGTTATTTGCCATGCAAGGTCCACCAAATCACCAAAATTAGATTTTTAGTTTGTGCAATATTCTTTATCTAACAAGAAAGAAAACAACTTAACAAAAACAAGCTATGAAAACAACCAGAGCAAAATTCATACCTTTACATTCCAATTTTTATCAACCAAAAGATTAGGTGATTTCAAATCTCGATGAACAATTGTAGGCATGCTGGTATGCAAGCAATTCATACCCCTAGCCTGCAAAAATGAATGCGGGGAAATTAGTAGATATGAGACAGGATGCTGATTGCAAAAGAATATAAAATGCATTATCTCATACCACATCGAGAGCCATCTTAATTCTACGTTTCTCATCAATTTGAAAAAGAGGACGATGGATAATCCGATATAAGCTTCCTCTGGAAAACAAAACAACTGAATGGATGAACCACTTAATGAGCAAGAACAACGCTGTGTGTGAAAAAAAAAGATAATACCCGATGAATTCAACACCATTTGATAATCCATCATTTTATCCCAAAGAAAAGGAAAGTAAAAACAGAAAGGAACAAGAAAAACCACAACAGTAAGGGTATGACGTACACATAAATGCATATATACCTTGGAAGAAACTCGGTAACAATTGACAGGTTTGGAGGTCGAGTAACAGCACCCATAAAGAGAACCACATTTGGATGACGCAACCTACGCATAATCCGTACCTTAAATCCAAAAACGAAGATAAGATATGTGAGTTCAATAACTTTAAACCAAAAAATATATCAGCAAAAACAGCCACCAGTTTCACTACATCCAATTCTATTCCCCCACCATCGCTGCTATGACATTCAAACACCACTGGAAAATTTCAATTTTCAACGTTGTCAAGAATCAAGTTCTATGTATATTTGTCAAGCCAAAAAACAAAACAAAGTGAAAAAGGTTCTTTGCATTCTTACTGCAAAATTGATAGCCATCTTAATAAGTTTATCTAAATCCTACTTTCACATGTTTTTGCAAATGTCATTGGATAATAAATGGCGCAATATTAGTTAACTGAGAATTTCAAGTGAAAAAAAAAAGGACTTTTGCTTACTTCTCTTTTAAACTCATCCAGAGCAGCGCCTGAAAAGTCCTGGTCTAACAACTTCTTCACAGCTACCTCCTGTAGTTAATTCACAACAGTTCTGAAGTCAGCTGTTAGAAAAACATTGCAATTTGAAAAAATCATCCTCTGTGAGTAGATACAAGACAAAATATGAAAATTCCCCCTAGTAATAGCAATAGAAGAATAACCACTATGAGAAGATGACAAGAAAGCAACACTTAAAAAGACTATCAAGACTGTTAGAAGAACAATGAAGTATGACACCTTAAACATTTTACGAATGCGGGAAAAGAGAAAAAAGAGTTTTGCTTGTACTTGTACTCCATGAAAAGAGATTGGTATTAAATGAAATCAATGACCAAACCTCTCATACAGCTTAGTTAAGAAAACTCTTAACCGAATCAATTGTAAGTTCTAACAATGTAAAACAACAAATCACATAAGGTAATAATGAGATGCGTAAAATAACAGCTAGAAACTCACCGTCCCATTCCAATCTGCTTGATAAACTTCTCCATATGAACCTAATTGCCAGAAAACAGGAAAAGAGAAAAAATGATTAGACTCAATAGGAAACATAATGGCTAGACTATACAAAGAGCCGAGAACTGAACATTAACCGACAGATCTTAATGGGAAACACCGGTTAACCCTTGCAAAGATTTCTAACTTTATCTATAACAAAAGGAAAAGTGGAGGAAAAGTGGACAGAACACTAACTTCCACGTAGGAAATATATATCTCGAGCCAAATTAATAAACAGCCTAAATAGATAGGTAAAACTCATGACCAAGCATATGTACACACGCACATGTATGACGACACATATGTACCATATTTAGTAAGACAGAAAGCAAGAAAGAATGACATTAGCCAAAAAAAAAAAAAAAGAGAGAGAAAAAAAGCTATGTGCATTACCTAGACCAATCCTTTCACCAAGAACTAGATCTTCCCATGATATTTCGCATTCACCTACATCTACATCATCAAATACTTGATCAATCCTATTTATGATGGAATCAACTGGCGAGCAAGGACTTTCTGGATCCTTCAGTTTCTGATTGTTCTCCATAAATCTGTCATGTGTGCATTTTCTACCATCCTTCAAACCAACATCATTGTTTTCACTTTCTTTAACCACATGTATCCAGTCACTTTGTAAATCATTTGTATTCCTAGGACGTTCTTCCTTAAAGTTAATGTTGCGATCATCTTCTGGAGTGAACTTATTGCGTTCATTTGCGCTTGCTGCCAACTCTGAACCGTAATCAAAATTAGGATTCCGTTCACCATTTTTCTTACTGGATGTGCTTGTATTACTGGAAGGTTTGAAGCCCTCATTGTTGATCTTATCGGATGAACTAGAGCTGGTGGAAGCTAATGATGACGAATTATTATAATCATTAGGTTCACGGTTAATTCTAGGGAAGAGATCCTCCATATAATCTTTCTCCTTTTTCTTAGGAACTTCATTGCAAGCATAACGGCTTTTCCGCATCGATGGTACAGGAGGTCGGACAGAGACAACATTATTTCTTGGTCTGTGAAGCTCATCAGCTTTAATGTCTGCAGGTTTGTTGTATACAGCATTCTTTCCGGGTCCTTTTATATGGAATGGATTAAGATCAGCAAAAAGGTTCTTAGGGTCCTCCTGGCTTTGATTATATGGGACCACATTAACATTCATTCTCACGCCACCATCAACTGCATGAGCTCCACGACTGCCTTTATAGTAAGTATTCCCTATGGCAGATGAGGCAGCTTGATCGGTAAAAGAAGTAGAAGTAACCTTATTAGATACTCTAGATGAACCAACACCATTATCAGTGCTTGAACCTGAAATTGACGGAAAAGATTCAGCCTTTTCGGATCTTGGTCTTCTATCCGGAACCAAATTGCTTTCAACCATAGGATTTTGACTGCTGCCCTCTCCTTGAAATGGATTTGATCCTGAATAAGCAGCTCCAGTATTATTCAGGGAATATCGAGGTGGGATTTTGCTTTTATTTGGATTATACGGCCTAAAGGTGAAATCTTTTGCACTTGGGATATCAGCTGGTATAAGCGCTCCAGGAGCTGCCATGAGATCAACCAAAAACTCCCTGGAGAGAGAAAAATACATTTTCATAACCACATAGAACAGCAAAATACCAAAATGGTGACAAAAATTTAGTAGCAGCAATATTCAAATAAAAATAAAAGGTACATATTAGTTTATTATAACCTTTCGTCTTCCAACTTTATTACATTGACAGCATCATCCTCAACACCTGTATAATGACTACCTTTCAGAAGTCTACAGGGCATCTTGATATTGTCTGCTAATACCTACATCCAGGGACGCAGGAAAAGTAAGTAAAAAACACAGATAATAAGACCACAAACTCGCAATAAAAGATAACTCGAAATATTTGAACATATAATCGGAAAAACACTTTTAAGAAAACAGGGAATTTTTTGTTATCTGATTGGTCTATATTGATAGACCAGAAGGCAATCATCCACTCACTAAAGTTCATTCAGGTTAGATACTTCCTGCATATCCTTCCTAAAGAATAGATAGATAGATACGCATTACTTATGTGTGTGCGCACATGTGTAAAGTATGACAAATACAAAAAATGGCCTAACGTTCATGAAAATAATAAATAAAATAAAATAAAAATAGCACAAGAGACAATACTAAAAATGGTACAACCCAGACAAAAAAAAGAAAAGGAGCAGAAAAAAAAGTATCATGTAATAGGGAAACAGCAGACCTTAAAGAGTAAAGCACGGTGTCTTGAGAGGCCAATAGTTATAGATCCAATGGGTAACACACTTGTGTGCAGAGACGTCCTCAACTCCACACTTCTTTCCATCCACCTAGCCAACATGACATTTGCATCCTTAACAGGCCCACCCATATGTCCTGCAACAAGTTCCGCAAGCCTCTGAACCAATACGCCAACCTCACTTACGGGGCAGTCTAAGGCAATACATTGTGCAACTTGAACTAACTCTTCCAAGGCAGGATCAACAGTTTGATTAACTAATAAAACTTCAAACCCAGAACTCCCCATGTTTGTCTCAACATCTGTGAGAGAAGGCATTTTTCCTTGAATTATTGTTTCTGTCGAGAGTCCATACACGTCATAGAAACCATGTACCACTTTCTCCTCATAGTCAAGCACATTGTATTCCTAGTGATTACAAAACCAAAATTTCAGAAATTTTCAGCGGAAGCGCATAAAAAACAAAAACATATGCCAGTAAAAAAATAAGTAGCCACAAAGTAAACTTTGACCATATTAGTCTATATGTATATGCAACAATTGCATGTAAATATACAACATCTTCTAAACGCACCCCTGCCACTTGGATTTTAACATCACAATAACTGAGCACGCAACCTTTATTCTTTAGGGCGGCCACCTCAGGCAAGCATATGAAGGAGAAGGACTGCGTATTTGTTTGTCACCAAGATTCCCATATAACTGGGAACTGGGGACCAGAAATGGATAATGGCCAAGTAAACAAAAGTACACGCTTGTTCAGCATTAGGCTAACATCAAAAAAAGAAATGGCCTTCTCAAAAAAAAAAGTAAATAAATAAATAACAACTGGACCCAGATAAATCACAAACTCAATAATCCTCGTATTGCCTACATAGAGCAATCAATATGGATGTCCGTTTTCAGCCAGCAACAACTGAAGATGAAGAAAACTTGCTGGTCTTAATCAATATGATTTTTCTATAGACGAAAAATACAACAACAAAAAATAGAATGAAGCAATCTTGCTCCAATAAAAAATTATCCAAGAGCAAGTCACGAAAATTAGGTCCCACATCAACAGTCCGCTGCTGCCTAATTAACCACAGTCCAAAATAGGCTACAGAAGTACAGAAACTACACAGATAAGTGAACAAATACCGATGACCAAGTCAAAATCCCTAATTCACACTCATCCAACTCGATTGATCAGGCAGGAGTAAAGCTGTTCTGAATTCCAGTTTCGAAAATTCACCAAAACTCACCCAGTAGTGCTTCGACAAGGCCTCAGCGGAAGGCTCCTCCTTGTCCCGCCCCGAATCGGTCCTCTGATTGCCCAAGCTTAGGAGCGTCGCCTCTCGGATCTGATCCTTCTCAGGATCATCGCGAAACTCCGAATTCGAGGCGCTGATCGCTAGGGCAAGCTGAATCTGGAACTCCTCCTCTGACGACATGTAGTCCGACCGATTCGCGGCGGTCGTCGACGGAGTGGTGGTGGTTGTGGCGGTGCCAGTCGTGCTTCCTGAAACGGAGGCAGCCGGAGATGGCGACGGCAACGACGACGAAGGACTCGCTGGAGGATTCACAGACTGCTGACTCGACGCCGTCCGGTGATCGGATGAACATGACGGTGAAGTCACCGATGAAATCGAAGTCTCGTTGGATCGATTTGGCTCGTGATTGCTCCCTATGTGAAGCTTCTTGAAAATGTGTTTCATCTTCTTCTTCTCTTTCTCACTCTCCCGCTATTCTCTCTCTCTCTAGAATTTCTCAGTGCGTTGAAACTCCTTCACTGCTAGAATTTTCTCTCACTTTCTCGCTCAATGTTCTCTCACTTTCTCGCTAATTTTCCGGGACAATCCTTCCCCTGTTTCCCTTAGAGGTTTTTTTCTCCCTTTATTTTCTTTTTTTTGTCCCAGAGGAAAGTGTTGGGAGGGAAAACTTGACGCGGTAGGATACATCTATCGGTTTTATGACGTTGGGCGGGTAAAAGAATGGGGCTTGCTTTTCAACGAAATTACAATAATGACATAATTCCCTTCGTACGCAAGGTTTCGTGACACGGTTTTACTAGTAAACAAACAAGTCAACGTGACACGTTGGCATTTCTGTCGGACGCGATTTGCCTGCATGGCCCTGCCTCGTCCCGCCACGTAGCACTCTTAATTACCATTTGTTGTTTAGGGGGCCATTAATTATCATTAAACAATGACGTAATACTATTTCAAATGAAGTTTGTCTTTTTTTCTCTTTGGCAATTCCCTGATGGGGAACAAAATTAACTATTGATGGGTATTTATATTTTAGTTCTTAGATCTCCATAAAAAAATTTTTGATAAGATTTAATAGTTTGGTAAGATTCTTATAAAAGAAATGCTTTTTTTAATAATATTCTTGACGAAAACTGAAAAATACCCAATGCTAATTATGAGTTTTAAATGTAGATATGTATAAAAAGGAAAAAAAGTATGATTTTAATTGTATTTAACAGTTTATGAACATGCGTCATTTATATGAAGTTTTTCCTTTAAGAATATATACATATTTAAAATTATTACGTAATAAAATAAAAATGATATTATATTAATGAATAAGGGAACATAAATATATACTAAAAGGATCTCCTAAAAAAACACTAAAAGGAGCAATTTTGGGTAGAAAAACTTGTCTGTTTACGAAAATAAACAAATAAATAAATAAATAAAACTGACTCATTTTGGGTGTCAATTTTTGTTGTTTAATGTGAAAATTATTGGGAGAAAAAGAGACCACAAACGACGTAATGTCTATTTTTTGATGCAAATAACGACATACAAGTTACGACTATTGTAAGGAGAAGTATTTTACAAAATCTTTACAAAATTTTTTTTAGGCCTTGTAACGATTAACTATAAAAAAATTGATTTCAAAGATTCATTTCCTCCCAATTTTAAAATTTTAACAAACATATCTCTCTTGTAATTTTTTTTTTTTTTTTTATGGAAAAAAGACTATTTTCACCAATGACGTTGCCAATGAATGACCTACCCCCCAGCCACCAAAAAAAAAAAAAAAAAAAAAAAGAAAAAACCCTCAACTTTTTCATATTTACACTTATATATATATATATATGTATGTATGTATTTCTATCAAAATAAAATTTAGTCCCACCTTCTAAAAAAACGATTTTTCCCCAAAAAAAAATCACTTTAAACAAAAGTCCAACTAGTATCCTTAGACAATAGCAAAGATCTTGACCTCCTGTTGATAGCTTGGATTATTTATCATTAATTTTATTTATTTATTTTCACTTATATTCTTATTTATTAATCTTTTTCACATGTGTACATATTTAATTATATTGATCTTGACATTACTTAATATCTAAAAATCTTTTAGTACATATCATAAATTTTTTGTGTGTTTGATAAATCGTTTTGGACCGAAAAAATTTGGTTTAAACGCTGTAGCATATGAAAGTTTTTATACTGTAGCTGCTTTTTTGTTTTTCATTGTAATAATTTAAAGCTTTACATACAATTTTTTGAATCAAATGTGTTATATTCTAAGGAATAGTTCTTGAGATCGAAAAATATTGATCGTCTTGAAAAAAAAAATAGTTGAGATAGATAAAGTTATCAATTTGACAAGATTTTATTTATTTGGTTTTCATTTGACATTCTATTTTGTTTGCCTTATTTATTATACAAGGAATTTATTTTTTAGTCGTATTTTGATGAAAATTCAATGACATTGTGTGATAGATTTTCAAAGGGAAACAGTAATCAATCTTTCATAAAATAATAAAGAAGATAGTTCTTAATAGGTGATTAATAGATGAATGACAGATAATTTGTGTTTATTAAAGAAAAAAAAATCTTCAATGGCACTAACAATAAAGTCATTATGCAACATTTTAGGTATTAAAACCTATTAGGGACAATAGTTTTATTTAATAATTATTCATTTTGATTAAATATTTGTTGTAATTATTAATACCCTAATTGAATTTTTAAGCTACATGACTAGCCCCCCGAATGAATTTTCTGGCCTTTTATCACGCTAGAGCTTTTGAAACGTATTTTGTAACAAGCTATTTTAAGCATAATTCTAATTATTGTTAATTTTGTAATGGCTAAAAAACAAAATAAAACAAAGCAAACTTTCTGTTGGTAACAAAGTAAAACAAAAGAAACTTTGTGTTGGTTTCTAATTATGTTGTCATGTAATAACTTAAATTATCAACTCTAAACTATTCACCAAACAGTAAACATTCCAATCAGAGAGTTGACGACAGTTTCTTATATAACAGCAATACACCCCAAAAATAATAGATAATAAATTGGGTAACCCGGTTAGACCCTACCCTCTATTGTCTTTCTCTTCCGTACTTTCTTCCTAATTTTTTCAAGAATACCATTCTCTTTTTAGACATTTAGTGGTGTACGAAACCATCGCCTCATAGAAAAATATAAATAGAGTGTTTGACAAAATTAGTTGTAACTTATCAGTTTTAATTCATAAATAATATAAAGTTGTATAATGTAAATTTTTCATATGTTATATTATTTTTAGTTAAAACTCTCCCTTTCAATTCAATGATTTGTTGTTGGATTTGCATTAATTTTCAGAATTTAGAATGCATCTCACCATAAATTGAAGAGAAAACGTCAACAATTTCAAACGAGAGTTCCTTTTCCGCTTTTCGTTGGATTTGCTAGCTCAGCCTCTTTAAAAGAGAATACGACATGTCACCTTAAGTTGAAGGAAAAACGACAACAATTTAAAACAGATCTCCTTTTCTTTGGATTTGCAAGGTCAACCTTTTTTTTTTTTTTTTTTTTTCGGGGAAAAGATGTGGCTCATCGGTTTGCCCGTATCTGGAAGAAGATGCCCGAATTAAAAATCAATAATAGAACTTTCTGCGCTGTTACCCGCTGAATTTTGCACCGTTTCTGTGGATTGATCAAACGTTTTCAATTTATCATCGTATTAAATTTATAACAAATCTATAACAAATCATCGTATTAATAATGGTGTTAATTTTTTTGAAATAAATTTACACATATAGATCATTAATTAAAAATATGAAAGGTATTTTTTAATAAAAGTTAACCCATATTTATAAAACAAATTAATCCAAAATTTTTTATTTAAAAAAACTTAATTAAAGATATTAATCATAATAAATTTAGATTAAAATACATAAAAATAACAATGTATGTCAAAAATTATCTATTTATATGCAAATATACATAAAATGACTATTTATGTCATTATTTAATTGCTCATGTGCAAGTTATACCTCAATACAATAAAAAAAAATACATCACTATTAATAGTGTGATTAAATACATCACTCTTAATAGTGTGATTTGTTATAGCTTTATAAGTTTAAGGTATAATTTATTAAAATTAAAAAGGAGAAAAATATACAAATTCAGGAGGTAAGAAAGCAAAAATATCCAATAAAAAGTTACGATTTGCAAACTTAAAGAATCATTACACATACTTCAAAATTTTAATTATTTGTTTTTAAAAAAGGAAAAAAAATTGATCTACGGATTCCAATTCATACAATCCTACCATGTGCCTTCTATCCCAAATTAATTTATTTTCAGAGGAAGAAAATTGACTGTCCCTATGTATTCTGAAGTAATTAAGCAACGAACCAAATAAATAAAAAATTTAACTATATCTATAACTTATAGGATACATTATACCGATACCCTTATGTTTTAGTCAAATTAAAAAAAAATACCTCTTGAATTAAAACTAATCACACTAATACCTCTTAATTGTTCAAAAAATTACGGAGAAAACTTCCTCTGTTAGTTGACCACTGGGGTTGACCATGAGTTGATCATTAAATTTATTTTAAAATGCCAAAAATATCCCTTCATCCATAAAAAAAACTTTTTTCGTTATTTATATGGTTGAAAATGACAATTTTACCTTTCTTTGATATTATAAATGAGTTGAATAATTTATATACACCTATAACTATAAATTCACTCTGGTTTAAGATAACAATTAGTCCAAAATAAGTTCAATTGATTTTTACACACTTTTAACTATAATTTTCACTCTCATAAAAAATTTTCTTTATTTTTTTGAAAAATTTTCAAGAAATTAAATAAGAAATTATTAAATTTGTATTTTTTTAGTATGTAAAAACTAACTAAATCTCACTAAATTATCATTTAAATGCTATATTTTTCATAAAAGTTTAAAAAGTGTAATAAAATTAAAAAGATATCTAAGAAAGGAAAAAAAAGTTTTGAAAAAAGAAAAAAAAGAAAAAACCTACAATAAAAATAAAACACACGTAAATTCCCACAAAATAAAACACATCTAAAAAAGAAATTAAAAAACCAAAAAAAGGAAAAAAAAGTTAACTCTGTTCACACCTAAATTTATAATTTTTTTTTATCTCTGTTCTATTTGTTAAATTCTTTCATATTAATAAATTAATTAATTTTTTTATTTCTATTATATTTGTTAAATTTATAACATACTATATTGAAAAATACATTATTATAAAATATTTTAAGTTGCATTTTATTTTTTTAGATGATATTGCATTTTATTTTTATATTTAATACTTATAGAGAAGTGTATGATCAAGATTTATTTTTTTAAGTTTCTTATTATTTCTTTATAAATTTTCTTTTTGTCTACTTCATATGTCAAGTTGGAGATGTCTAAATATATATTGTGTTAGCATATATATACGTTGAAAAAGAGAAATAATACTTTAGATTTGTTTTCCCCTCAAATAGCTGCATACGAAATACTTGCAAAAAATAAAAAATAAAAAAAAAGTTTTTGTTACTAATGAGGACAAGGGACGTGCCAAGACACATCTAGAGATTTTTATAAAAGGCTTTAAGAAAAAACCTTTTTGACCAAATGATTTTTTTTTTTTGCATTAAAAATTAGACACTAAAACAGTTTTTTTTTTTTTTTTCATTCTGTTGAGATTCTTTACCTTACTACAATCATTTTTCTTATCTTTTTGAAAAAAACTGTGACATTTTATCTACTAAAAAAAACGTATTTTTTAGTGCAAAAAAAAAAAAAAAAAAAGCTATTTTCTCAATTCAAAA
>CAMOHE010050474.1:14693-36559 GCA_946598075.1 Artocarpus hirsutus | reverse complement strand
TTATTTTTTAATCAAAAAAAAAAAAAAAAAAAAAAAAGCTATTTTCTCAATTCAAAAATTTTTTTTGGCCCTTTTTTCAAATTCTGCCCCACACTAGTGTTGAAAGAAGACAATATTGATCAGCAGTGACATACAGTTAGTCAGAGAATAAACAGGAACAAGTTATAACAATTGCATTCATTTACGTTTCAGCTGCTGATCAATTTTATTTCGAGTTCGACAGGATCATGTGTGTGTGTGTGTCTCTCTCTCTCTCTCTCTCTCTCTATATATATATATATATAAACACACACACACACACCCCTATGCCATTGAACTATGTTTAACAAACTACTAGAGCCCATATGTCGTTCGTCTTAGTGGTAAAAAAAAAAAAAAAAAACACTTTTTTTAATTCAACTATATTTAACAAACGACGAGAACCTATATATCTTTCGTTTCACTGGTCCAAAAAAAGAACTGTTCCAAATAAAGAACACACCTTTTTTTCTCCCTTACCACTTGTAGCTCTACCATTTCTCCATGAACATGGAAATCGACACGCCTGATTTGGCAACAAATTCGTGAACTTTGGAATCAGTACTACACTTCACAGTATCCCTACAACGTCGCCAGATACTCAAGTCTCCCTAACCCGGCTCCTGCCACGTTGAACTACGTGTCAAATTTAGCATGTCCCATGCATATGCGCAGACCAATTACCAACTACATATACATATCAAAGCATCAACCCTCCAGATCCGGGGGAAAAACCTTTTCTATTACAATCGTTCATTCTTACTTCTTACAGATCAGACTTTTCTCGAACCTTGTCCAAATAAAGAAAATAATAATAAAAAAAATGAGCCAAGAGCCGCCACGTCGAGATCAGTGATGATAGTCAGGAGCCCATCAAGCACAGCGATGTTTTCACCGTGGAGGGAGAGCCGGCGGAGAAGCCGGTGGGGCGGGGCGACGCGGCGATCATGCAGTTGGCGGAGAACATCATGCTGGGAAAGACGGAAAAAGGCTCCGCCGCAGCGACGATGCAGTCGGCCGCCTCGCGGAACGAGTGGGCTGGCCTTGTTGGGCACTACGACATTAATATTGACTTAGGTGGTGGTGGAGATAATGATCAAGGGATTAGCATGACGGAGACCATTATTCCTGGCCAGCGTATAATTACTGAGGCGGTTGGCTGAGAGGTCCTTCCTATTATCATATACTATATTTTCAACTAATTACGTGATTAATTATATGCGTCGGTTATGTAATAATTGTTTTGTTTTAATTGGTTTTGTTAATCAATTTCCATTATATGGCCCTTTTTTTTTGCGACGTTAATTTGTAATTTATTGATTTTAGGCTTGGATGGATAACCATATTCAATGAATAATATTGTAGGGGATATGAATGAGGAAAGGAAAGTCTAAAAATTAGTTGGCATGAAATTATTTTCTTTGCAGGGCACTTTACCAAAATCTCGAAGTTTTTTTTGAAAACTGGTTGCAAACGTGGAATAAAGAGGATCAGCTCATCGGTTGATGAGTACGTGCCAGACTTCTCTTTTTATCCCTTTTTTCTCTCCAGTCTTAACGCGAATAAATAAAATTCCCAATTTTATTATAAACGAAGCTCCTGGTTTATCATCCAGGACGTATAAGATCATAATTTAAACTACTCAATCTGATCTGGTAGAGAGAGAAATGACGGTATTGGCAATAACTAGGATAGAAGCATGCTTAAATCTTACTATTATATAGATAATCTTGTTACATGTGTTAAAAAAATTTAAAACATCAACAAAGCATATGCGTATTACGGTTTTTCTTTGTTGATAACCACGGTGGCTGGACAATATAGACAGCGAGCGACATTAGTACCACCATCCACTATTCAAGGTGAGGGGATAACAATAGATGAAGCCCTTGAAGCCGCAGCCATGACGGCCGGTCAGAAGCCAGTTGAGAGGAGTGACGCCGCAGCGATACAAGCTGATGAAGTAAGAGCGCCCCGACATTTCAACATGATCCCAGGCGGCGTCGCCGCTGCAGCTCAGTCGGCCGCCACTCATAATGGTAGAACAACCAGAAACGAGGACGACAAAACTCCACGATGTTCTTGAACTACGTTAACAGTAGTTGTATACTCGTTCTGATAATAGATCAATAGTCTTGATGAGAACTTTTTGAAGAAATGTAATTAATTTATTGTTACTTGTAGGATGCTAGGCTTAACGAGAAGGGTGACAAATAACCCTATAATAAGTAGATTTTTACGCGCCTTTTAACTTGGCTACTTTCTAATTCAGGCTTCAAGATATCAGAGCGGGAGCAAAATAAAGAGGTTCACGAAATGTACAAAGGACACAAAAAAGAGCGGCTTATGTTTCACACCATCTGTTATTTATCGCAGTTTTCTTCCTAGCGACGAATAAATATTAAGTGGTGCTCGAGTTTATCAAAACTGTCTTGTGCAAATTAATTAATATTGTAGTCAACATAAGACGAGAAAAAGAAGAACCAGAATACTGAAAGGGGAATGCAGGCCTGCATTAACATAAATATCGTATTTATAATCAACAGAATAAGATGCAGCATTTGCACCAAAAATCAAAATTGACGCAACAGAAAATTATTAGCCTGAAGTAACCGTATTGAATATAACAGAACTGACGGGTTTTTCCAAGAAATATACATGCTATATATGCTGTCTTTGTAAAACTGGAAGATCAGGAAAATTTGACCAACACTCTTACAAAAAAAAATCATGGGGACGATATACGATCTGCTGCCGTCGAAAAGTGTTCTCAAATGGGTTGGCTGGTTAATGAGGGTTCGAGGTCTAATTCTTTGGTAATAAGTTTGAGTAGTACTTGCACCGATTCTCTTACTCTTGCTTCCCTGTTTAAAAAACATGATTACATGATTACATAAGAAAACATGATTACATGATTACTCTCAGTTCAAAAACATGATTACATATGAAAAAACAATAAATTTGAAAAACCAAATCTGAAAAGAAACCAGAACCAAAACGAAAACGATTTCAGATCTACATCTCACCACAAAGAAACAAACAAACAAAAAAAAAAAAAAAGAAAAAAAAAAGAAAATGAGTTTAAAAGGTAGTTTCGACAGTTTATATTTCTCAAAAAACTTGGGTCATATTTTTAAAATAACATGACACCACAATGAGATTTCCTGAACACTAAGGCACCAAACTGAATATACATATATATATATATATATATATATACATACATAGAGGGTCAATTATAAAACTATTCCTTCTAGTTTTAATTATTTTTCAATTTATCCTTTTAGTTTTTAAAAATAAAAAAGTATCTTTTGTGGTATTTAAAAATAGAGAAAAAAATTGAAAAATCGTTAAAACTATGAAGTATAATTATGTAACTAACCCTATCAACATGAATTGATATACATATATTAAACTATAGAATACCAGGATGATATATTCCCTTACATTCAAGTTATATGCTAATCATTTTGCTAGGAAACTAATCACTTACCTTGAAACAACGAGGTCGCAAAAGGATGGAAACAAAACAAGCAGGTGTGGACGCCTATTGAAATTCTTTTCCTTGGCCAGGCCGGCTTTCAAATGTGGATGCAAGGGAAGAACAGAAGCTGTGTCTGAATGAATTATCATACGGGCTAGTTCCTGTAGGACGTACAAAATTTCCACTAGCCTTGCTGTTGGTAGCGGGCGTTCCCCTGCAGGCAAAGGCCGATAAAGTCAGAAAGCACATAATAGTGTCAATGTCATGATGAGCTTTATTTTAGTTGCAGATAATACGCACCTAGGTCGTTCTCGTTAATTAGAAATCTCTTTAAAATGTATTCACATCTGGTCATAAGGACCATAACCGAGATTTTGCTGACTTCAGATCTTTCCAAACTCCAATTGTCAGCTTTCTCCTCGTAACTGTACATGCAATTATTATTCAACTTATTTCTAACCCAAAAATAAAAGAAGGTGACTAAATAAACCAACCATCAAGAAGTAAAAGTGAAGAAAGCATGAAAATACTATGCACCAATTAACAGAGAGATTACAGACGTAAAAGATTTTCTTCTTTGAACACCTTACAGGCCTTCTACCTTGCCACAGGGCACATAATAACACGCAAACAAAATTCTAAATAACAGTTAAATACGGGCCTCCAAGTGAAACTATAATATTGGAATGAAGGAAAAGCTGACTCATCCCTACAAAAGAGAAAACGATTTACAAAAAATAAACAAAGAATGTCTCTGCGATTTGTTACCCGCTCAGGGAAAATAACTTCTGCAAGCATGTCAAGGAGAATCTGCTACAGTGCAAAGGCATAAGTTCCACCGTCTCAACAGGTAAAGAACAGGTCCGTGATGCACAACGATCCAAGGTGGAAACCAGTCTTTGCAAAATCTGTGAATATCAAAGACAAGTAATTAAAGATGCTCATTGGAATTGTGGGAAAGCGAACTAGTGCAGGATAGAATTGAATGAAAATGCTGTAGCATTATGGAGAGAAAAAGAATAGATAATCTCTAATTGTTCATGCATCTCAACCTTGATCCATAGATTACTTGGGAAAGATTTATATTCGATTCATTCTCCTGCTCACGAGCACTACCATGGGATATATCACAAACAAGATTTTGGGAAAATGCATAAATTACAAATATACTTAAATAAATGGTGCGACTAGAAGATGCATGGAAGACTCAGTAAAGGTGTCAACAAGGAACCCTTTAGCACCAGAGCAAAGATTAAGGGCTTGCAATTAGGATAACCTACTGGGAATATGATCATGCAGCATTAAATGTTTCCAAGAATTTTGTAAATATACTTTTGTATTGTATACAGCTTCATCAATAAGAACATTACATCATAAGGGGCGTCCACTGGTGACTTGAGAATCTTATCACCAAGGATGTCTAAAGTGGTCATCTCCAGGGACTCATCAGCCTTTCCTACAACAGTAGAGAGAGAATTGGAAGCAAGAGCTCGCCCACAATAACCTACAAGGAATATTTCATACAAATCCGCGACTTCCTTCCATACACGTGTTCTTGCAGGCTTAGTAGTACTAGAATCTAATCCACTATCCGCAGCCAATTTGCAGACATCATCAACAAGAATATGATTGAAGCCTTCAACAGCTAATCTCCAAAGTGCACCGTCAGGATAATCTCTTCTAGTCGTCATAGACCTGAGAAATAACAAGGAAACACGTAGATTGATAAGGATGAGGCTCCAAACTTCTAAGTATGTTGACCTCTCATCCTATTAATTTGAAAATGTGCATGCATCTATGCATATAATGATGGATTTATATCCAAATATTTTCCATCTGAATTTTGTAGGTCAAAAAAAAAAAGTACAATATATTATCTGCGCAGACTGTAAGGTCTTCAGTAGAACAAATTTACATTAGGCTCAGGCAGTCTAGTAATTTTTACCTTCCGAGACTTTGAATAATTTCAGGATATATAATATACTTCTCAACTGATGGCGCCTTCAAGAAAAGATCAATCAACAAAGGAACAAGCTTTTCGGCAAACATATAACTGGGGAGGGCAGCTGTAACAGCTGTACTTGACCAAAAGCTTGGAGATTTAACCTCGTTCTTTTTCGGGGGTATGGAAGAAGTCCCATTAGATCTTTTGTATAGCCCCGAACTAGCATCTGCAGAAACCATTTGTTCACTTTGGATGATATATATATACACATACGCATATTTTGGTAGATATTGGTGCACATTCGCCTATTTTGGTACACATACGCAATTACCAGTGAAGGAGATAGATTGCAGCAAAGTGAATAACATACCTAGATTTTGGTCGCCAGTGCTGGTTGGCCCTGCCTCATCTCCCTCATCTTGTAATGGGGAGTCCGATTTTGGTAGATATTGCAGAATATCCCGAAAAAGAATTAGCCACATTGAAGAAAGGTGCTCAGTTGGAACTAGCATTGGTATGATCTCCAGTACCGTACGTAAGACAGGTGGAATATGTCCCTGGTGAAAAATCAAACATAAATTTCATTGGAAATTTGGAATGGAAAGTGCTGATCTTGACTAACAGACAGGTCAAAAGTTGTAACATATATATATCCTTGTTCTTTTTTCCATTTTAATTACCCTAGTTTCTCTAGTTTCAGATATAACAGTGAATTGATAAGCAGTAGCACATATTCACTACATATAACTAAAGGAATACGGGTTAAGGGACGATACAGAAAAGGTTGAGTGCAAAAGTTCACTTACAAACTCGGTTTCAAAGTTATCATTGTTTATAATGGCTTGCTTGACAGCCAAATCTATGACCCCGAGCAATTGTATATACAAATGATCGTCAAACATCCTTTGTGCTTGAACATATAGTTCCCCTGCAAATTTGAAAAGGTTAACAAAGCATAAGCGTGAACAAGATATTTCTCTGACAGAAAGATATGGACACTGCATCAACAACAAGCTTGCAATTTCTTATTTATGCAGAAAAAAGTTGCAATTTTTTGATTAACCAGATCATAAATCAAAGGACATAACACTAATCATAAGTATTTAAACAAGGTTTACTTGATATTTCATTTTAGAAGTGTCTGTGCATCATACATAAACATACACAAAAAGCGGTGAGGCTCTTTTGCCTAATTAATACGTTACCAAGACCGTGTAAGATCTCCTGCTTCACCTTGCTAGCTGCGTTGCCACTGTAGTTTGTTGACTTCTGAAGAGCACGCTCATAGACGTTAAGTACCGATACAAGGTAAGGCAGTGGTAAGTTTCCCTGATCGACACAATTATTTCAGTGATATTAAAAAGTTTTCTTTGATAGACATTTAAGTTTTAATTAAACGTCAAGCAAAGGACTAGCCTTAAACTGTTCCAAAAAAAAGATAAGTACCTTGGAAGCATGAGAAGCGACAGTTATTTGCAAACAGTTTATGCCCGCCAGAGCAACCTCTTTACTTCCTTTTAGAATGCTATTTTTTACAAATAGAAGCAAAGATTCCCACCCTGAATAATAAATGAACATAATGTGATTTGTGGAACAGCTAATTGAAAAGTGAAGAACATAAGCAAGCAGTTATATTAAACGCCAATAATCAGCCTACCTGATTTAAAACTGCTCAGGCTTCTGAGGAAAGGAAAGAAAGAACGTAAAACACGGGCTATTCCACCAAGTATAAGTACAAGCGTTTCATCCCACTGTTTTTGAGCTGTGTTACGACTGAAAATGCATTTAACATGAGGTATTGGTTAAGAGAAGAAAAGAAATAAACTTTATTGGATCTCAAAAGGTGCGGAGAGAGAGCTAAGGACCACAGAACCTTAACTATATACCTATGATGTATGAGCATGTGGACTGCTTTTCCTCCACGAGTTCCAAGTTCTTTCCCTTGCCATTCATCCTTTGATGAGGTTGCAGCCTAAAATGAAAACGTTCAGAGCAAAGTAGTAAATGAAGGAAAAGAATCTGGATCAATATTTCACAGCCACTTTTAACTAACCATGTGAGATGCATGATCTAAAGTGGGGAAAATGTACATCCGAAGGCAATCCTCCCACATAATTTCAGAAAGTTTCTGTCCGTGAGTACCAAGAGTCTGAAAAAGCGTCCTCACCGCTGAATTCCTGACCTGAGTAAGCAGTTAGTTTCTTCAGATTTGCTAACGAATTCAGTAATTAGCCAGAACCATACAAAGGTTGTGTAAGATGACATCATTAGCTAACAGTATTTCTTCATCTCCTACCAAAGAGACAATATGAAAAATGTCCATGGTATAGAGTCATTATGATGCGTGCTCAATTATGAAACCTCTCATGCATAAATTTGCAGAAGTTGTGTCTACTTTCCTGGCCAAGTATAAATGGAGACCGTGAAAGATTTATAAAATTAAAAATCTTGGTAATATCATTAGGTATTAACTGAAAGCATAAAGAAGAGGCACCAAGAGATCATATCAAGGACTAAAGATGTAGACATTCATCGATCAATGTAAAACCATTTCTATGTTTGCAAGAATCAATATGGCATTTGGACCGCACCAACTGAAGGTATCTACTACAAAACATATCACATCCCACCTCTGGCCTCTCATCAGCTCCAAGGGTTTGAAGTAATGAGAAAACAGCGAAAAGCAACTTGTCACAATGAACCGTATTTATCAGTGAAGCTTGGTCCAAAACATTGGGTGTTTGTTCTTCTGGCTTTTGACCATCCATTTGCTTTGGAACAGAATGCCCGTCTATAATGTTGATTAAAATAGCAAATTAAATTCTTTGATTACCAGTTTAGAGAGAACAATTAAGGGTATAATATATCTAGAATAGAAAACTAACCTATTTCCTTTTCCTCTGCAGATCCGTGAATAAGCCCCTTTACAATGAAGTCAGTTGTAGTCCACAAAAGGCTTATTGCCGTCAGGCTTATGTTAAGCTCTGTCTTCTGAGCACTGTAAGCTCCAGTCACATCAACACATCTGCAAAATTCAGATTTAATGCTGGATTACCTCCCATTGTTTAAAGTGGCAACTATGGCGGCCCATGTTGCACTAATGAGATTATCAACTATTTCTCCATTATTATAGGTAGAGATGCAAAAGGTGTACGTGTCATCATGTATCCTACACATAATGCACAAAGAAGAAAGAGAAGAGAGAGAGAAGCCAAGTTTGTGATCTTACACTTGGAGGCAGTCTGCAGGTATATTGGAAAGTCCATCATTCATGATGACACGTAGGCTCTACCAAAAAAAACAAAAAGAAAAACCTTACCTTAAACTGGATTTATAGAGATGATGTAACCGGAATAGGAATTGAAAATTATAAATAAATAAAACATCATAAACCTAAAATTGGTATTGAAAATATTTAATACAAAGAAAAAATTCAAAAGAAATGAAAAAAGAAAAATCAAGTAGAAGAGAAGCAAAGAAAAGTAACAGATAGATGTGACGATATTGGCAGAAGAATGCTTGCGTAAAAATAACATTTACCAACAAGAATGTTACTAACATCTGTATATGACATTCAATAATAGTGAATGAAAATCTACATGTATCCAGCTGTATATGTATTGAAACTTAAGGTTCTTCAGGTATTCACACATGGACATCAAAGATGCGCATCATTTCCAATGTAGATATAAATTCTTCCTTTCCACTTTTCTTCTATGTAAGAAGGAGACCAAATTAAATAAAAAAAATCAGAAAAGATGATAGCCATGAATGCTGAAAGATGTGCCCGCACCCACATTTTTGTACAACCTATGCATGCATAAACATGCATGCAGTAGTCCAGGAGCTCTTTCTTACCTGAAAACCCAGAGTGACAAGCTCCTTCTCTGAAGCATCTGCTACAGACCTTAGAAAGGGATAAAAGTGAAGTGGATCAACGATCTAAATTCATTATCAGGGAAGGGGGATAAAAAGGAAGCATGAAGTAAAGATAAAGGCAAACCTTAACATTTCAAGAATATTTGACCAACTGTACTGTAATTTTTCTCCATGCCTCTAAAAGATATGCATGTTTTTTTTGTCAGAAACAATACAAGCGTTTGGTTGAAAAACAAAATCCTAAATAGTTTTCATCACCAGCATGTCACCTCTAAAACATGTAGAAGAATTTTTAAAGATCCAGCACGCACTTCCACACTCTGAGTAGAGAAATAGAGAACCCTCAGTGGAGATATGACAGCACATTCGAGTGACGACATTTCTGTAAGCATGGTTTCCATCTATAGAGAGCGAGAACATGTGTCAATGATAATACCTGTTAATTAATTCCTCTTTCACAAGTTAAAGAAGCCACGATTGTTAAGGAGGAAAGAATTCTCACAGTCTGTGATGTCCCTTTGGGTCTGGTTGATAAAGAGTCCTGCCAGTGATCTGACCCTAGAACAGCACATATGGATTTATCTAATGCATCAAGTGCCATATTTCGTAGATGCTGGTTAGGTTTTTCTGCGAGCTGTAAAGCATTTTAGGATGTCAAGGAAAACGTCTATGGTGCTAGAAAGTTACAGTATAACAAAAATTATAAGGAGATACCTCGAGAAAGTGGCCCACAACTAGATCCCACAGTGACTCCACTCCTGTTGCACGGGAAACAAATCAACAATTGGACCAATAATAGAAAAAAAAAAATAAAAAAAATAAAAAAAAAATTGAATGGTACTTCAAAATGACCTGCACAGGATTCATGGAAATACTATCTTGTAAGCGACTATAAAAGAGTTTATACCAAATTAAATCCACGTACAACTAACTTAACACAAACAATAATTATGCACACACTCACACTCACACACACACACACACACACACTGTTTGACCATTCACAAAGAAAAAAAAAAAAAAAAACAACACACACACACACACTCTCTCTCTTTTAGGAACCACATAACTCACAGACATTACATACTGTGAAGATTATTAACAAGGATTGATATCATTCTTTCCACTGAAAATTTGATGCTTCCAAGTTTTTGACTCGATGCTGGTCCAGAACCACTTGAAGTTGCAGATACGCATTGCTCAGAAAGCTGACGTAACGCGGAAAGAAGGGACTTCACAGCAGATATATGCATCAAAGCTGAGCTTTCAAACAGCTTCCAAACAAAGAAAAGCAATAGGTCAGAAGATGTAGTTTATCATACTACATCGATACTATTCATGTATGCAAGTACACACATGCCCATAAATTTCTTGGGTTAAAATAGAAAAAGAATGCCAAATGGCCCACTTTTCCCCAAATGCCAAGCAATTTTCTTGTTTAGATAAATGTAAAAGATGGGAAAATGGATAATAGTTTTAGTTTACTGTTTTAATAAGTTCCTGGAAATTAGGAAATTTTATGAGACAATGCATTGTAATTTTTCTTCCTTCCAGAAGATGGGTCCATTACACACTGCAAAGGATAAGAAAAGGGGCACATCCGATAAGGAAAAATATATATATTTCTTGAGGATCTCGAGAGATATCAACAGTTTTATTGTATACAGTTTCACTGACAGATAGCTGCATGGTTTACCTGAGAATTCAACGAAGAAAGAATACTAAAATCACTGTATTGACCAGATGATTGCCTCATAAGCTTTTTAGCGCCTGGTGAAACCTCCTGCAATAATAAAACTTAAAATTACAACCCATGGAAAATGTTATAAATATCTCACGAACAAAAATATTTCCAGCGATCAATTATCTAACAAATTCAAATTTCCTATCCTCATTCTATGTTTTTTCTTTTACTTTTTTGGGTAGTTTCTGTAGTCCTCTTTCCATGCAGTTGTCCAAATTGGAGAACAGGCCAAGGCCTAATTTGGGATTGCTGTACTTTTGTAAGAAGTTCTACCATAAAGCAAAACGAGAAGTAGAAACAGAAAGCAAAAGTTAAAAATCCTAACCTTTCCAAATAACTTTTAAAAGTGCATTGGTGCCTGTGTCAAGAACTTTGGACACTTTTACCAAGCACACCACTTACATCATGCTATGTGCAAAGGACTTTTGGGGCCTCCAAAAGAAATACCAAACTGGCCCCAACACTTCTGAATCTCTTTCCTAGTAATATGATTTCCCTAGATATATTATTATTCACATAGCCCCAATTCCTGTTATAGCAAATATTCTGTCACTTTGAACCACATGAAGTTTTACAAATCCTTTTAAAATATTACCTGTGTGGTGGCATGTGGTGAATGGATTGCTCGGTCTAAAGCTGCTAGGGTTTCCAAGACCTGCCGTTACTCAGTGGAATGAGTTGACATGAATACCAGGACTATAGGAACAAATACAAAGTCAGACGACATACCAAAACCCAGGATGGGCCCAACACATTATGCAAGCGATGAGCAATGTTGAAGAGAGTTCTTAAAGCCTGAGGAGCAAAAATAAAGAGTTGGATATACAGATAGTCGGACAACCAGATATTTAATAACAAAAGAATTCAGTGACGATATTGCAGCAGAAAAAGGAAGTTCATTAGTAAAAAGTAGTATAGAATATACCATAGCAAAGCAAAACGAAGTACCTGCACATTTTTGGGGGTGAGGACAACGTTATCCCATTGATCAACTGATGATTCAGAACGTTTGGATCCAGGAGACTGTAAGACACTGCTGAAATCTCAATTTAAACAAACTTCAGCGATGTCAGGTCTCAACAAAGACTAAAGTTAGGGAACAACAAAAGAAAAAGAAACTTTTGCACAGACAATTCTCAACAACGAAGATAGCAAGATATAGGCCCAAGAAGTTCAAGAATATACTCTACCTCCTTTTCTCCGTTTCATTGGGAAAATTTATTGTAAACTTGCACAGGGATGCTAAAAAAGAGTTTAGAGGTTCTACAGCATGAAGAACCCCACATGCCTGAGGAATCATGTTAAATTACAGGTTAAAAAAAGAATGACAAAGCAATTTAAGAACGCACATGCCAATGATAAATAGACCAGAATCCATGACATGAAAAATCTTTGTTTACTTCTGAGCAAAAATGAGATAGAATACCGCCAAAATTGCAGCCATGACCACTGCTGAGTCAGCATGTCAGAATGATGATTACCTGTGTGAATGCTTGATATCCCTTTAGTATTTCCAAAACAATAGCCTCTCCTTGAGACCTGTGAGAGTGACAACAAGATATCAAAAACCAAACACTACCGGTCTACAGCCTTTCTTAATCCTCTTTTTTCTTTTTCTTTTTTTTTTTTATTTCAATAAGATAAAATGAAATTACCCATAACATGGACAAAAAATAAATAAAGAATCCTATAAAATTTTATATGCATTAGTATATAATTCATCCAACCTTGACAAAATAAGGGACAAAGCGTCTAGAATGGACAACCATAACGAATCAACCATTGAGAGGCAAAGCAGTGCAGTGTTCCCAGAGCAATTAATAGGTGAATCATAATCACATCTAGGAGATTCAAGCTGGTACATTACACAGATTTGGTCAGCACCCGGATGGACTGCTACTCTATTACTATAGAAGCCAAATATATGACAAGATGAAAAACAAATACCTCACCAACATCCACTGCTTCATCTGTCAATGCAGCCACTGTGAAGACAACGCCTAGCAAACCCTCAACAGCCAGAGTTATAGCATGAGCTTCACTGGCAACTAAGACTGCAGTATTGGATGCGTCATTATCAAGGCTCCATTCGATTCCTGCAGAGAAGTATGCAATCATCTCAAATGATAAGTCCTTACACATGATTTTAAAGATGCAATATGCTTCATAGGACAGGAGTACATCCCAACTAATCTACACAGACAAGCTTTATCATCCACTAGCAGGGGAATAACTTCCAAACACATTAGATTGACAAAATATTGAGAAGACATCCAGTGCTCACAATCATTGTCCTCATATCCAGTGGATCGAGATTTCCAGAAAAACATAAACACTTTTAGGAACCTCTTATCTTGAGAGAAAAAGAGAATGTATCTGATATATTCTATATCAGCCAAGGAAGTAATTACCTTTGGCTTTGCTACTGAACATCCCTGCAACAGCGGCCAGACTCTCCTCACTTGTCTCTTGAACCTGCAGTGTCAAAATTTCCTTAAGTCAAAAGACTTCAAATTCTCTCATAGGATACAATAAAAAAATGCACTTTACACAATAAATACTTTCTGACTAAATTACATAAATTAATCACTTATGAGAAATTGTATAAGGAGGAGAGTGATTGAAAGGATAGAATGGGGTGCCATTTTGAAGGAGAAAGCAATGTGGTTGGAAAGACCATTTGAAATTGAAGAGGTAAGACAGGTAGTTTTAAGCTGCAATAGAGATAAGTAGACATGGACTAGATGGTTCCACTTCAGGATTTATTTTCAGGATTGCTGGGAGATCGTGAAAGGAGATTTGAGGAAGGTTTCCAGTGACTTTTGCAAGAATGAAGTGGTCATTTTCAACAGTAATCATAGAAAAGATGTCTCATTCCAAAGAAAACAGATTCAGAGGTGAAAAATTTTACACCCATAAGTTTGGTCACTAGCCTCACAAGATTTTAGCAATGGTTTTGACAAACAGATTGAGAGAAGTGTTAAGTGACACAATTTCTTTCTCACAATGAGCTTTTGTGAAAGAGACAAATTCTAGATGTGGTTCAAGTAGAAAATGAAGCGGTGAAGAAATGTAGAGCGTGAAAAAAGAAGGGAAGCGCTATTCGCTCTATGTAAACTTCATCATCTGATTCAGAGCATTGTTTCATATTGAATTATTACACAAATAGACATGCATACACGTAAGCATATCTCACCTGTACACTTGAAACAACTCTAGCCAGAGCTTTAACAATGCCCTCAACAACATTGGTGTTCTTGGGATGCCTACAAAGCAGATAAAAACCAGTATATAATGCATCATTATAGTTCTTATAATTTGACTTTGATGAGGGGAGAAGGAGAAGAAACATGAAGAAAGTCTGATAGTGATTAAAATATTCGATATCAGCCAAGCATTGCTGTTATCTGAGCCTCCAAGGTATGGTTAGAATTTGATCACAGTTAAATATGATTGTCCAGAAAAGTCATCGAGAGAAAATAAAAGTATTAAAAGTGATTTTGGGTGGAAACAAAAAACTCATAACGAAAACATATTGTTCAAAGGAAACATTATCCAGTAAATCTGCAATGCAAGAAACAGGATCCCAGACCTACCAAGACATAACAAGTTAAAAAGACAAACTCAAAAAACCATTTATGAGATGACACTTCCAAGCTTTAGCAGAAAGTGGAAATTATTCACCAACAAGAAACTCAACAAATCAGATATTTCTCGATAAACAAATATCTCCAGATTTATAATGAAGTATTGAAAATAGCATGCTTGTCGATGCAAATTTCCTAATCCTAAAAGCATAAAAGGAAGAAAAATTATAATAGACTCCTCAGCCATTTAGCGAAGAAAAAAAATTACATATACATACATATATATATATATATATATATATATATATATATATTGCAAGACAAAATATGCAAACCAACATCAGTGAGCTTACATATCAAAGTTCTGGAAGAGAATCCGCAAAGTCCGCACCTCCGAACAAAAACCCTATCAAATTCCACCCTTTCTAATTATTCAAAAGGGGCTTACAAGGTTCTAACAAGTACTTAATGTTTTAAGTACACTACATAAGTGAAGAGTATGATGCACTTCCAACGTTACCCTCAGGACTTCAAGAACAAGAATGCGATGCCATAATGGAAGATCAAGAAAAGCAACCTTCAACAGCATACTGAGGAAAACCTGCACTTGAAAATTGTAGAGAAAAGCAAAAGAAAACGAAAATCAATAATTATTTACTCCTCCTGGTATCTAAAATGCTAAATTTTATTTGGTAAAAAAATCCTTCCCGGAGGGAAAAGGATGATATAATGTATTCATGCTAAATTTTATAAAGTCTGCTTTTAGTGAAAATTTAAAGCGTAGAAATACTTTCTTATTAAATGATTCGTTCAATTATTACTCTCGCAGCTGCAGAAGACGAGCTTATATTATATGGAGAAAAGGGCATGAATATAATAATCATATCAAAAACACACCTCACATTCAGTGATCAGGGATGGACTGTAAAGCCGGATAATATGAGCAACTGACCGCAAAACCAACCGGCGAAAAGAAGGCTCTCCTGCTTCCCCCTCAGGCTGATTGAACTTCGGGAGAGAAAAAGAAATGTAATGTGAAAACTGTCCTAAAAAAGAGCACGTGAAGGGACCAAAGATTCATCACAAATACACATTCCAGAATAGAATTACCTCAGCATCAGTACGGAGTGAAGTCATTAAAAGTGAACATATCTGGTGACGCAGAACCTGTTGAATTTAGTGCAATCTTTTAACTGTTATGATTTTCACAAGATGAAGCAATTTTTTTTAAATAGAAGGAACAAAATTTTGAGTGAGAGAGAGAGAGAGAGAGGGAGAGGGAGAGAAAGAGAGAGTAAAACGTTGATAAATACAACAACAAAACATTCTTCCAGCTCAGTAAACCAACATTGAGCACCACCACTAAGTAACGGCAACGTAAAACGTTTATATGAATAGAAAAAGAGATATGTCCAAACCAAACCGCAAATCTATACCCCCCCCTCCCCACAAGGCGCCCGCGTCTCATCTCTCCCACCACCACCACAAAGAAAAAAGAAAAAATCTATACCAATACTAATATAATATCTCAAATGATGAGGAAGCTACCATGGCAATGAAGAAGGTATGAACACCAGAAAAAATAAACGCATGTGCGCTATATTTTAATCACCTGCTGATAGGGAAGAAGAGTTCTGAAAACAGCCACATAACTGGACAAGATGAACCTGCAAGGTAAGCGTGAGCTGAGAATTAAAATTTAAGGCAAAACCGTAAAGACCAGTCAACTAAGGATGAGCAACAGAAACTTAACTAAATAGATTAGATTTACTAATATAGATTGGGAAAGTAACTTCTTACTCAAGTATATCAAGTACAAAGGAGCGTTGAAGAGAACTCACATGTAGCCAAATTGCCTGTAAGAAAAAGGTAAAATATAAGTCTTCTGGTTTTTTTTTTTTAATTAAAAAAAATCCTCATATGATGCCAGAGTAATTGATAACTGCAACTACTTTTATACCGTAAATGCAACATTTAACATATTGGAACAATTTAAAAAAAACCAAGAGATTACAAACCACATTCAGAATATCTATTTAAAATCACATACTGATCCGGTTGCAGCAAGAGCTGTCAGGTCTTCCAGCAGACGAAGCCCAAGCTTTCCAGCTCTAGTAAGGTCTTCTCTCACTAATGCTGACCCTCTAGAAACTGATTCATGCTCCAATGACCTGTTCATGTGTAAAGTTATAATATGGAAAGATATAAGCAAATATGTGAATCTGTACACGGGTCTGTTCTACTCGGATGAACAAAAAGGATATAAATGCATATGACATACGAATCAATAGCAGGTGTATACGAAACCTTACCAAAATGCTCATGTAGATAAATATAGATGCAGAAAAAAGAACCGAGCAATGATGTTCATGCAAATTTAATTACTTACTCTGAAAGATTGATGCTGCGACTAACATCACCACTAACTGAACTACCTCGAGAGATGTAACCTCCAGAACCAAGTTTACCAGAAGGAAGAGACTCAGCACAAACTACATGATCGAAAATTAGGGCAACGGCTTGCCTGAAGGTAGCTGCAGCAGTGCTGGAAAACTTGCAAATTAAACGAGTTTCCAAAAGGAAAAGACGAATAGCATCTATTTTACATATTAGCTTAAGAGTGATTCTTTTATATGTATATATATATTGATGGGTTACATAATGAGAGGTAATTCTCCCCACCCTCATGAAGGCGGGATTTTACCCATAGTACTTCAATTTGCCATAGGACTTTACCAACTCAACTAGCTGGAACCTTCAATAGAGTAGAGTGAATCATTGATGAAAAACATCTACATACATAGGAATATATGGGAGCAGCATTTTCGAAGACAAGATAAGTTGAAGAATGACCGCACACTAGGAAAAAATGACTTACCTACGCACACTGTCAGAAGAACGATTGTTTTCTAGAAGTCGAAGACAGATATCAAGAGCTTGAACCATATTATCCTGTTAATAAAGGAAAAGTTAAAGCACAAAGTTCCTTATGTACTCATTCTTTGAAAACACGTACAACTAAATATGTAATGCCAAGAAAAAATCTTGCCATTCTAACTTTTGTGAACTTTTTGCCTTACATTTGACATGATGGATTCGAACATGAATATCTGTTAGATAGATAAAGATGAGTATACAGATATGTTTCACTTAATAAGCTTGGTTTCTGCCTTTTTCATTGCAACTTTCTCTTCCTTGTTCCGGTTTACTCCAACTATACTTTTAAGGCAAACCCAGCTGGAGTATACCACAAAACAGAGCCAAAGCTCAGAAAGAAGCAAGCAGACTCAGTGCCAATTTGTAAAATAAGATTAGTTATTACCTCATCTTCAGGGTGTAAACGTGACTGCAATATCGTTAACACTGTCTGTAGTGTCTTGAGTTGAACAATCTCATCTGCCATTTCAGCATGCTGCAGGAAGCAGAGGAAGATGTACATTTTAGGTAACGGGAGTAGCACAATGAAAAAGATGTTGCTTTACCGGGGGAAAACCATTTTCTTCTGAAACGCTTGGCTCAAGATTCATTTTATTTATGGTAATTGTTGAAAAGAGCAGAATTTTTTATTATTCTGAATGAATTTTTGTACAAGGCTGTATCAGCCATTATATACATGATTTCAACCCTAAAAGAGGGGAAACAAATCCTAACAAACAGGGAAAAAATTTACAATTGAATCCCTAAACTTTAGGATATGATAGTTATCCAAACTTAGCACTAATCAGCCCATAAATCATGACAAATTCCTGATTTTTCTACACTAATCAGCCCATAAATCATGGCAAATTCCTGATTTTTCTACACTCCCCCTCAAGCTGATGAATATACATCTTTCATTCCCAACTTGCTAATGATTTCCTGGAACATATTGCTATTAAGTCCCTTTGTGAGAATATTTGCTAACTGGCCTCCTGTGGGAACATATGGAGTCCAAATTAGACCACTCTCCAACTTTTCTTTGATGAAATGTATGTCTATCTCGATGTGTTTTGTCCGGTCATGTTGCACTGGATTATGCGCAATGCTAATGGCCGATTTGTTATCACAATAAAGTCTCATGGGTCTCCTCCATTTGATCTTCAGATCTTCTACAATTATTTTCACTCACAACAACTCGCATACTCCGTGTGCCATTGCTCTAAACTCTGCTTCTGCTCTTGACCGAGCTACCACAATCTGTTTCTTGCTCCGCCATGATATTAAGTTCCCTCCGAGGAACGTACAATACCCTGAGGTTGATCTTCGGTCCACGAGAGATCCTGCATAGTTTGCATCTGTGTAAGCTTCAAGAATGATTTCAGAGTTCCTTTTGAACATTATTCCTTTTCCAAGATGGGATTTTAAGTAATGTAATATCCTGTAAACAGCCTGTAGATGAGTTTCCTTAGGATCATGCATGAACTGACTGATGACACTAACTGAGTATGCTATGTCTGGTCGTGTGTGTGCACGGTAAATGAGTTTCCCAACAAGTCGTTGGTACATCTCTCTATCCACTACTTTATCTCCTGATGCTTCTCCAAGCCTGTGATTCTGCTCAACTGGGGTTGCAACTGGTTTGCTTGCTGACATGCCAGTTTCTTTAAGAAGATCAATGGCGTACTTTTGCTGAGAGATGAAAATCCCTTGTGTGGAGTAAGCTACTTCAATCCCTAAGAAGTACTTCAATCTTCCCAAATCTTTTATTTCGAACTCCTTGATCGAGCACTGGTTCAATACTTGCTTTTCTTTCTCATCATTTCCACTCACAATTATGTCATCCACATAGACTATTAAGGCTATGACTCCCCCTGAGGCCGAGTGTTTAATGAAGAGTGTGTGATCTCCTTGACTTTGCTTATAACCAATTGCCAACATTACTTTGGTAAATCTTCCAAACCAAGCACGTGGGGATTGTTTTAAGCCATACAAAGCTTTTTTTAATCGGCAAACCTTGCGTTTATCTGCTCCACTAAACCCTGGTGGGATACTCCTGTAAATTTCTTCTTCTAATTCCCCATGAAGAAATGCATTCTTCACCTCATATTGCTGCAACTCCCACTTAAAATTAGCAGCTAGCGACAATAAAATTCTCACCGTGTTCATTTTTGCTAGAGGTGCAAAGGTCTCTTGATAATCTACCCTGTATGTCTGAGTATAGCCCTTGGCAACAAGTCTTGCTTTGTAGCGCTCTAGTGACCCATCTGCCTTAAACTTCAAAGCAAACACCCACTTACATCCTACTGCACTTTTTCGTTTTGGCAAGTCAACCAACTCCCAAGTTTCATTTTTCTCCAGTGCATCCATCTCTGCCCTCATAGCACTCCTCCATTCCTACTTAGATAATGCCTCAGATAAAGTGTTGGGAATAGGGATTTTGTTTAGTGTTGAAAGAAAGCTCTTATGGTTTGGTGAAAATTTTTAAAAGGACACATAGTGGGATAAGGGATATAGTGGTCGCTTGGTACACTCTCGGGTTCCTTTTCTCACTGCTATGGGTAGGTCATCGTTATTGATGAGAGGTTCGGTTTCAGATGTAAGAGGTGAGTTAGGTTCAGAAATTAGTACCTCATTTCTAGGAGTCGGATTGGTGGATTGAGCTTGCCTTGGTGCTGGTGTTGGATCCCTTTTCCTTGCATACACTTGATCAAACCGAAAATGATCAAAAGTCTTATTGTTCCCTTGTTGTGACTCGGATGAACCAGGATGTTCAGATATTGGTGAATTGGATGACTCAGGTGTTTCAATTTTTTGTGAGTTGGATGACTCAGGAGAATTAGCTGATGCATGAGATGCAGGATAGAGATGCGGTACAGATGACTCAAGGGACGGTAATTCTAACATTAAGGAATCCTTGTCTTCCATTGTTGATTTCTCCCCCTGAAGATAAGGAATGGTGAAGTATGGTTTCCCTTCTACAAAGGTGACATCAGCAGAGACATATAGCTTCTTGGAGGGCGGATGGTAACACTTGTAGCCCTTTTGAGTGGCTGAGTATCCTATAAATACACACTTGATGGCTCTAGGATCGAATTTCCCCCGGTCATTGCTATGAATATGGACAAAGGAAGTACATCCAAACACCCGAGGAGTAAGATTGAAGGAGGGGCAAAAATCAAGATAAAATTGGGAAAGAATTTCCATTGAACTCTTTGAATCTAAGACTCGAGAAGGAAGTCTATTTATGGTATAACCGGATGTAAGTACAGCTTCCCCCCAATATTGTTTTGGTACATTATGTTGGAACAGGAGAGCTCAAGTAGTGTCAAGAAGGTGGCGATTTTTCCGTTCGGCTATCCCGTTTTGTTGTGGAGTTTTAATGCAAGATGATTCATGTATAATGCCCTCTTTTTGAAAATAAGGAGACAGGACTTGATTGAAATAGTCTCGTACATTACCAGATCGAAATTTCTTTATATTTGTACCAAATTGATATTGAACCATTGTGTGAAAATTAGGAAAGATGTGACTTACATCGGACTTATGTTTGAGTAAGAAAATCCATGAGACCCTGGTACAATCGTCAATAAAGGTCACAAACCATCTTGATCCCGAAATATTTAGAATAGCTGAAGGCCCCCATATGTCACTATGAATTAAAAAGAAAGGAGAAGAACACCTTTTATTGTTAATCGGAAAAGTTACACGGGTGTGCTTTGCATATTCACAAACATCACAATGAAAAGTTTGAACATCTAATCCATGAAACAATGAAGGAAACATTATTTTTAATGCTGAAAAAGAAGGATGACCAAGACGCAAATGATGTAACCAAATGACATCTTTATTGGACGAAGACAAAAAAGAAGTGGATAAATTTGACTTGATCACTTTGGGTTGATTTGATGTATTCAGGTAATAGAGTCCGTTATACTCCTCAGCAAGTCCAATCCTCCTCCTCGAACCCTTGGCTTGAAATTCACAATAAGATGGATAAAATGTACATGACAAAGTAAGTCCCGTGTAAGTTTTTGTATGGACACAAGATTGGTGGATAATTGAGGGACATGAAGGACATCTTTAAGAACTAAAGTAGGGGTAACTTGAACATCTCCTATTCCTGCTACTGTGGTTGTTGTACCATCGGCAACTGTTATTTTCCTATTACTTGGGCATGGTGTATAGGTTCTAAATTGGTTTGAAGTATGTGTCATATGGTTTGTGGCACTGGAGTCAAGAATCCAAGAATTCCCAAACACTTTATTAGAAACATGCAATCCAAGAGAGGTT
>CAMOHE010050473.1:45153-57135 GCA_946598075.1 Artocarpus hirsutus | reverse complement strand
CATTTACATTAAAAATAACACCCACATAAATGTGCATAAAAACAGTCAGCAACAATTCACAGTGTGTGGTGGAGAATAGAAAATTCATAACTTTTTATAGAAAAATCAAAATAACATGAGACTTGGGGGAAAAATCACATAACTCATGCATACATAACATATTAAAAATTCAGAGTAAAGTAAAATTCGTAGAGAAAGATATAGCAGTCACAAAACAGGAGAAAAGATATGCTCAAGAATTTCCGAGATTAAGTTCATACCTTAGAACGATTCCTTCTTGAAATTTCTTGAATTAACTCCAAAGAAATTTTGATATCTTTAACAAATAAAAGCAGGGGAATTTTGAAAGGGGAAGAAGGAAGAACCGTGAAGAAAAGAGAGAAAATGAGAGAGAGAAGAAAATCGAGAGAGAGAGAGAGTGAAATTCGAGAGAGAATTAGAGAGAGAGAGTTATGGAAATAAAATAAAGAAAATTCATCTACTTAAAACAAATCAAAAATTTTTCTGATTAAATGCCATGCCAAATACGTGTAAATGGATAAAATTTAAAGAGAAAAAGTTAAAATTTCCAAGATCGGTTCGAATTGCCATAAATCGCCTTTGCAAAATGGGAAAACTTTATCCATTAATTCAAATAAATGAGAAGTCAAATGTTTTATTACCAAAATTAAAGAAATCATTCCATAATTATGATATTTAATCAGAACAAAACGTCCATAAATAAATTCCATCTTATCACAATTTTGTAAAATTTCTGCTGACTACTTGTCAGCTGTTATCGGCCTGCCGATCTCAGGAGTTCGACCTGCCGATCTCAAAAGTCCGGCCTACCGATGATATACCATCGGCTTGCCGTTCTGAGGACATCATTTCGGCCTGCCGATCCGAATGGTCTGGCCTGCTGATCTGTCTTAACTCCCATAAATCATTCATAACATATAATTGTCCATAAAAATATAATTAAACACATAACATTAATGACATGAACAATTGAGCACATCAATTTCACGCGAGCATCACCTGTCATAACACTTAAATAAAAATGGTTAGCACCATTTATCATATATCATAGCACATCATGAGCATATCACTTAACATCATCATTAATATAACATTAACGTCGTCATTTACATAACATTATCTGTTACATAGAATTAGGCGGGCGTTACAAATGGTATGTGGAGCTAACATTAATTAAATCCGAGATTAAAATATTGTTGATAAGCTTGGAAGGTAAGGATTCTATTACTCTTCTTTTGTGAAGTTTTGGTAAATTAAAATTTGGTTGTTTTATATTGCAAGATATATATAGTATTTTGAATGTATATGATTATAACTATAATATGATGATGTAGAACCTGTCCTGTATTGTACAGCGAGGAACATAATGATTTGACACATGTTGTAAATTGATAAGCATGGTTAAAAAAACTAACTCTATAAATAACAATTTAATATAAAGGAATGGTGAGACGTGAAGAGGGCGATGGTTAAGTTCTTGGGCATGAATACCCAAAAAGGTAAAATAGGGGGCAGGTAATGACGCTCCCTTGGGTCGAAAGTCCCATAACGCACTGTATAGGAATCGACTTAGTGAGGACTCGGGGCTTAATGTCCCCTCACCGGAACACCCTTGGAATGATTAGAAGGCAGCCAAGCGTGCCCATTTGGGTTTTGACGAGTTGAGTGATACGTTATTTAACATGGATACTTAGGAACAATGATGAATGGTAATATTTGTATATATTTATAAGTATGAAACTTGGTAATGATTAACTATGATAGCCACAGAATGTGATAATAGTAAACCTCATAATCTGAAATATGATGTAAATTAACTAACCATGCAGTTTTAATGTGGTAATGAATAAAACTTTAAGGTAAGTAATGATTTTTCCTACTTGGCATGTCGATGCTCATTCCTATCATATTTACGTCTTTCAGGTGAAACTCAGTGCAACTTATTTTACGAGGAATAAGCAACAACACTGCTGATTTCGTGTTGGAAGATCTTTGTTTATTTGTAACTCATCTAGAACATGTAAGATTTGTATTTCTTTTGTCATGGCTGTGTTAAGTTATTTGGGAATAGTACTATAGTGATGATGACTGTATTTTAAATATTTAGTGCTATATTAAAAACTGTGGTTTGTATTTAAACGTTTATTTTTATTTTTGGTTAAAGACCCCTGGGCATTGTTTGAATGATATTGAATTTAAGTTTATTTTTATTTAATCAATACTGTTAACCCCCACATAAGGGCGTTATACGAGTTGAGGTCGAAGACGATGACTCGCAATGAAGCCTTTGTAAGAGCTGTGCCAAAGAAGCTATCGGCACCGCGAGGCCATGAAGATCGTAGGAGCTATGCTGGAGAAGCTGCAGGAGTCACATGGCCGAAATCGAGCGAATATCACAGGAGCTTTGCCGGGAGAAGTTGCCGAAGTCGCGCGAGGTCTCACTGAGAGAGACGTCATCGTTGCGGAGGGAACTGTCAGATTCATGGCTGTAGTCGCTCAAGGTGGTCAGAGTCATGGTGGGAAAGGTTGTCGGAGTCGCATGAGGTCGTTGGAATGCTGCCTGGGCTAGAGAAAAAAGAGGAGGGAGAGGAAAGAGAAACTAGATCTAGGAGCTTCTTTTTTTTGGTGCAGAGATGAAGAAGATAAGGTAAATTTAAGTTTTTAGTGTTTAAAAAGATCACAAAATTATTAAAATGTTATGTACTTTAATATTTTTAAAAATGAGCTATTTACTTACAATAAGAATTGCTAGTGTGCTATTTTATTAATTTCTTTTTTTTTTTGAAAAACTTTAATGTGTCAAAATGGTACCAATTCTTTTTAAGCTACAAAAATGTTATATTTGAGCTTAGGGATTTTTACGGCCGAGGTCTTCAAACTTTCAAGCTTTGGTACTTGAGTTCTTATTTTAAGAATGTAGATATTAAAGTCCCTAAACTCTTATTCCATTAGCACTGTTAGTCCCCATCTATTTTTTTATGTTTTGAATAAATTGATTCCAAATTACAATATATAACTAAATAACAGTAGCACATTGTCGAGGCATATACTTTTCTTTCCAAATTCCCAAAAAAAAAAAAAAAATACAAAACTATTGCAATAACTATCCAAAAACTAGCGTTGAATCTATCCAAAATCTAAGGTGAAGATCTGTCCAAAACCCTGCCAAAGAGCTGTCCAATTCCAGACGAAATCTGTTATTAATCCTATCCAAAAAAGACTATCTAAAATCCTTCTAAAAAACTGTCAAAGTACGTTGTCTACAAATGGCCATTCCCAAACAACATGTAGATGAAGCAGTTTGGCCAGGAATACCTACTCCCTCAGATGATTGTGAAGCGCCACTTGTAGCATTTTTTTCCTTCTTTTTCTTCTGCTTTCTCTTGTTCATATTTTCTCTTGTTCATATTTTATGCCAGCATAATAATTAGTATAAGCCACTGAAAAACATTGTAAAAAAATATAATCCTTATGTTAAATTAGTATGACGTCCACCAGTTTTTGTATTGTCAACTGCTTGGCAGCAATTCCTACAATACACGAAATTATTGAATCTTCTTGCTTTGGTGGCGGCTGGTTTGTTCATCAGGCTCCCTTCTCCTTGCTTTTCTTGGTCGGCCTAGAAGCTTTTTCTCTTCTGGTGGCAAAATTGGATGTTTTCGTGTATTTGGCCACTTGTCAGGGCTACTAATAGGTTCTATGACATGCACATATGCTCGGATGTAGGCCTTCTTTTTGCAGTAGTCATGTATGTACTTCCATACATCTAGTGGCCTACTTGATATACACGCCAATGCATGTCAGCAAGGAATCCCAGATAACTGAAACCTTCTACAAGTGCACCGAATTTCATCCAAGTTAACCACAAACTGTTGTAAATTATCATTAACATGATGTAAGAACAAAAATGTACATATCATACTTAAAAAAAGCTTTTGGGATCTTTTGTTAAAAAATATATTTCTGAGGGCAAAAAAACCTTAAAATATAATAACATTTGACGGACGGAGGGACTAACAGTGTTAACAGAGTAAAAGTTTGAGAGTTTGAGTGTTTAAATTCTTAAAATAGGAATCTAAGTGTAAAGGATTAGAAAGTTTTAGGATTTAAGGCGCAAAAATCTCTTAAGCTTATGATGTGTTATTAATACTCTTGTACATATTTCAAATTCTATTTCAAAAATGCTTTTTTAAGAAGTCATATTTTATGATTTTGACAAGAAACACTTTTGATAGATTATCCAAACACTTTTAAAAGCAACTTTTGGACTCAAGAAGCTAAAAAAAATTCTAAAAAGCCCTTTCAAACAGGTTATGTGAGTAATCGTTGAGCTCTAGGTCTTTGGGTCTCAATCGATTTGTTTTATCTATCAACTATTGTCGTGCTTAATATTTGTGTGTGGAGCTAGATTTTCATTGTTACTTCTAACCGTGTGTGTTCCTTTTTATGTTTCATATGAATTTACTACTAGATTTAATCATTGTTTATAGTGTAATATTCTTTTTTACTTTATTATTCCTGTCTCTTGTAGTTAGTTTCATTGCTTAATTATTGGAATGATATTCTCCCTTTCAAAAAAAAAAAAAAAAGTCCACAAATTAATGAGAAATATTAAGAAGCCATTTGTTTCATATATTTTGTCAACTTTTTGGATTCAAATCTTTATAATCTTTTGAATACGTGTTTGTTTCTCCTAAAATTTAAATCAAATAATTCCTTTGAATATGAGTTTTTATAGTTCTATCCCCTTGAACTCTTTGGATTCAAATATGTTTGCTACAATAAAATCTTAAATTCTTTCTCTTATATTTAAGAAAAAAATATTACTTCTTCAGTTGATATTCGATTGAGACGATTTTTCTTTACTTGTATTTCTAATAAAAAGAGGAATAAATCAAAATTTATATTGCATATTTTTAAATACCATGAACATTAAGATTTTGTTAGATTATTAATAAATAAAAAACTTTTTCCACTATCTATTTAAAAACAAATTTCAATTTTATTTTCTTTTAGATTAACAATTTAAATGCACTTCTAAACGTTAATTCAGATAGCAATTCAAATAACAAAACTCAAATCAAAATAATACAAATTAACACAATTTGAATTCATTTACTAAACGGACCCTAAGAAATTAATGTGTCTATTCATAAATGTCAATTTATTTCCATTCAAACGAGTCAACTGTTTTTAGAAACTATAAAGTTATATTTTGAATTTTAAAAACTTATTTCAATTTCATTATTTTGAATCGAAAAATTTGGATAAAACAACATGATTATCCTTAAAAAAAACTATAAAAAATTTATTATATTTTAAAAACAAAAAAAATCATGAAACAAAACTTCAAATATCAAGAAAAAAAAAGATCTTATGTTTAGGACTTTCAATTTGAAATATTCTTTTAAAATTTTTTCTTAAGAAAAAACATATATTTCATAAACAAATTAGGTTTAATTAAAAGTATTTTTATCTTATTTCTATGTTTTTTTGGTCGAAAAAGTCTGCAAGGAATAAAATTAGAACAAATTTTTTAAATTTAAATGATACTTTTATAGTTTCTAAAAATAAAAAAATAAATTAAAAATAATAAAAACTAAAAAGTATAGTAATATAATTAACTCTGTCATTGTATGATGTTTTTCTTAATACAAAAAAGAGAGAGGAGAGGGGGACTACGATAAGATTCTCTAAAAAAAAGTCTTAAAGACTTTTTTTTAAGTCATTAAATTTAATGTAATGGTTTAAAAATTAAAACTCTACCTATTAATATTAATAATGAGGTCTCCCTTACGTAAACAAAATCAAAATTACAATTAAAAAAAAAACTCAAAATTAAAAAAAAAAAAACCATAGCTATGGATTCCTCTCCTTCCTTGGCGGCCAATGCCGCTGCCTCGCCAGCCCTTGTCGCGATCTGGCCTCGCGCCCCTGCTCGCGAGGAAAATTATGAGATCACGGTGGGTACGTTGCGGGTCGCGACTTCCAACAGCGGTCAACGGTGAGGCACAATTCCCTCAACGAGATCGGGCCTCCTTGATGCTGCTTGCGATGGAAATCGTCGCTAGGGGGTGGGCAAGTCGCAACCTCTAATGGCAGCTAATGGCGAGGGTATGTCGGGGTGGGACGAGATCTGCGTCTTGCGTGGTTCACCATCACTATAGCAACGGAATTGGGGCGGAGGGCAACAACGATCTGAGGGAGAAAGGGGTCACGGGCGGCAACAATCTGGGAGGAGGGTTCACAGGTGACGGCGATGAGGCAGTCGCGACAATCACCTTGCGATGTCGATGTTGGGAGAGTGCCTATCGACTATGGTGATTTGTGACTGCGATCACGAGAAAAGGTTAGGCTTTGATTGGTTCTCTGTCTCCTGTTGTCAATCTGCTCACCGTGGTGATCGAGCACCATCGCAAGGTCGCTCATGACTCGAGCATGTGTAGTCACCAACAACAGTGACGTCCACAGTGGTCGCGATTTCAACGGCGGCCGGTGACATATTCAGTGATGGAAGGGGAGAAGATAAGAGTTTGTCTTCGGATTTTTTTCTTGAAATTTTTTTTTTTCTTTTTTTAGATTTTTAATTCAAAAGTCTAATGTATTTGATCTCATTTAACCAAAGATAAGCTTTCATTTTTGACCATTAAATTTCGATCTAATGGTAAAAAAAGTTCCTAATAATGAGTTTTTGTGGGTCTTATTGTAGTTTTTTCTTAAAAAAAAAGAAGAAAAAAAGATTCATGCATTCCATTATATTTATATGTTATTATTTTATTATTTTAAAACAATAGAACTATGGACGTTTTAAGGAAATATATACATGCATAGATGTTGCCAGAGATGATGCCATGCCTAAAATGATGAAGATGCCATTAATTGATTCACAGAAACTGTCATAGAAGTATGGTTTGCGCCTAAACAAGCAACACGTAAATAGTTGCAAAGGAATGCCCTCATTTTAATTTTTACTTCGTAATATTTACTCTATGGTTTCTCTATGAGAAGTGAGAGGGTTTAGTCTCATCATCCGTTGCATTTGAGGCTGTTGTCCATCGATTTTCTTGCTTCGTTGTGCTCTCATGGATGAGATTAATGTTGTTAAATGGAAGAAGTTCTTCGGAACAGCGGAGGAGGAGGATGTTCTTAGCGTCTCGGATGAGATCATGGCCTTTGAGAGATGAGGCATTGGAGTATGGTTTTTTGGGAAAAGTTCTCACTCGGAAGCATTAACAAAAGGGCTTTAAAATCGGCTATGTCAAACATTTGGAATGTTCCAAATAGGGTTGAAGTCCGCGAAGTCACACTGGACGTTTCCTCTTTTCTTTCGAGGACGGAATGGTGATGGAAAGGATCTTTAAGGATGGAGCCATGGTCCTTTGATGGAAGTTTGCTGGCTTTGAAACCTTACAAGGTGGAGGAACCAACAGTTTATGATGATTTTTCACACACTCAATTTTGGGTGCGTGTTAACAACTTGCCTCCTAATGCGACGAATCCTCAGATTGCCGAGTTGATTGGAGATATTCTCGGGGATTTTATTGAGGTGGTGAAGGATGAGAATGGTAAATGTATTGGCAAGTTTATGCAGATTTGGGTCCGCCTCGATATCACGAAACCTTTATGGCGAGGAATCTGTATCCACTGGGGAGCACCGGACCAATAGTGTGGGGTCAGTTGAAGTATGATCGGCTGCCGGATTTTTGTTATGGCTGTGGCGTTATGGGCCACACTGTGAAGGGATGCTTGAAGGGTGTGCTCTATTCCAAGATGGATTTGGCCGCTTTGGATTATGGGAGCTGGCTGAGAATTCCGGTTGATGATCATTCATCGCGCTGACAACCAATGGGGAATAGAGGTGGCAGTAGAAGCAACAGGTCTTAGGGCCCGTGGCAGCCAGAGATGGAAAGTGTGAAGATGGGGAAGAGTGTGAGTAGTCATGTGAGGAATGATGGGAGGGTTTTTCCATCTTTTTCTGTTATCTCTGGTTCACGTGAAGGTGAAGTTGTTTTGCGTGGTGAAGCTGGGTCACGTACTCCTGGTCCATCCGATGTTTCTGCCGCTTATGACTTCTCTAAGATTTTGTAGGGTTTAATGTTGTTCCCTTCTTTTTTGTCAGCTGTTATTTTGGCTGATTTAGCCCATCAATGAAGTTCCTATTTAACATCAAAATAAAAAGTAACCAGTTGCAAAGGATCAATTTGTCCACGAAACTCTACCGCAGCTGAACTTTTTTGCTAACAAAAAACAAATAAAAGAAAAAATAGAATAGGCTCAGCCGTATTATTCTAATCCAATATGATGCCATGAACAAATAGTGCAGCAATAAAAATGCAGTCATTAAGGGAAAAAAAAAAAAATCCGACAGGTCAATCATGATCCATTTCCTTCTAAGGTACCTGAAAGAAGAAGCCAAACAAGATGTGTGCAACATATAAAAAAAAGAAGAAAATCAACGGAAGCTATTAATAGTCTTAAGATAAAAACCGCTCCTACAAAACGAGGAGAAGAGTTGCGACATAAAAAATTGAAACCATCATCATAAGCTATCAAAAGAAAGGTCACCCAAATTTTTCTTGTCCATGCCTAAAGAATATGCTTTGCATAAATATGGCAGCTACGAGACTAGATTGTCTGTTTTATTAGTTTCTCCTGTCTTTCCTCCAAAAAAGGAAGTTGCAAATCCAGCGGGGATCAAAGGATCTCTAAGACAGTAGAATTGCATCTTTTTCATCGCATTCCATGCTGATAATCTCACCAGAAGGACTGCAGATCTCCATTTCGGTAACATGTCCTTCAGATGCAAGCTTGGATTCAGAAGGAATGGCCTCCTGGTTGTTTTCCATTGCAGACAAAGACACTGCCCCAGTAATGTCAGTAGCATCATCCGCAGGCTTACCTTCTCCATTGGGAACCTCAACAGCATTGGCTGATTGTGGTTCTGCCACAACACCTTCATTGCCCTCTTTCTCCATTATATTGTCAACCAGTTTGGAATTCTCGAATGCGGGTTCAGAAGCCACAGGTGCTTGGTTGAGTTCTAGATTCAGAGTCTTCACCTCATCACAAGTTGTCAAATCATTCCTGGGGTCGGAGCTCGAAGCCTGATCATGAATCTCAGGCTCCTTAACAACAGCTTCAATGCCCTGAGATGTGTCAACAACTGGCATGGGTGCTGGTTCTTCTTTTGATCCATTGTTTGCCTCAACATCAGTAGGTTCTTTAACCACTGTGGAAGTTTCAATACCAGGAAACACATCAGCAGCTGGTCCAGATTCAGGCTCTGCTTTTGACTCTTCGGTTGCCTCTACTTCATTAGGTCCTTTCATCAGCTTGGATGCTTCGGCACCAAGTGAGGTGTTGACAATTGGTTCAGATTCTGGTTCTGTTTTTGAGTCGTCATTTGTCTCCACTTCATTAGGTCCTTTCACCAGGTTGGAGGTTTCAATTTCCTTTAGCACCTTGCCCGGTTCATCAACCTTTGGCTCCTCCATTTGTGGTGGCATGACTTTTCCACTCATTGAAAGACCTGTATCAGTCTTTGGCACATTATCTGCTAGAGGTAGCATAACGGCCAGGGATTGTTGCACTGGTGCCTCTGACTTGCCTGACTGAGGATTAGCAAGTTGAGAGTAGAATGCAAGTGCAATTTTAGGCACTTGGTCTTCAGGATCGGCAGATTGCATATCACTTTGTTTTGGGTGAACAGCACCAGCAGGCTGAGACTGCTGTTTGGGAGTGGGGAAAGGGACTGCTGTTCTAGTGTACATTTTGGCATAAGGAGCCACATCGTTTTCAGCAGTAATCGGGGTGAATCGCCCAGGTAGAAATACAAGACCACGCAGCTGAGTGTCAGTGTGTCCTACTTTCACATTAAGAAGGTAACCTGCATCAAAGGTGCCATCAATAACACCTGTAACCACCTGACCCACCATTCCATTAGTTTCGTCCCCTGAACCCCCACTCACTTTGCTTTTCTTTGAGCTGTCTGGCGCAGGCACTGCAGGTGAGTTCTCAGCCGGTGCTGAATCCTTACGTGGACGTCCTCGTTTCCGCTTTGCAGGGACCTCTCCAGAAGATAAAGCATGCGACCCTTGAATTTGTTGGTTCATCTTCTTGAACAAATGAAACAACTGAAAAAACTTACACTAGTTTCTGGAACTTTGCCTGCAAATAAGAAAGTGACCTCACTTAACTTTTCCGTCTATTTTTCTACTTTAACTTTTCAATCTATATTTCTTTCTTTTAACAAATGGGGAATGGAAACAACAGTGATATTCCTACAATGATAACTGGTCAATGATATTACTACCCGTCCTATTTTAGTACAAGGGAAAGGCCTGAAACAATTCAAGTCAGGGAAAAGTCAAAGAAAGTAACCTCATTCAATTTTTTTAATTTAGAAATTCACCAGCATGGCTTCACTCGGCTGAAATACGAACTATATTCAAATACTACGAGGCCTTTTTTTGGGCTAAAATAAAGACTCGGAGACAGGTTAAGTTGATGACAAGAAGATGCACCAAACTGACCATTTTGAAATCATAACTTACAATCCACATGCAAGCAAAATAAAACTCCTATGTCACGCTGGGAAATAAAAAGAGACAAATTAAGCTGACTGCTAATTTTACATTGACAAGTGTACCATATAAATAGAAAAAAAATTACGCTCAACAAAGAGATACAAAACAAAAGTAATAACAGTAACGAGATAAAATGAGCATCACGGATAGAAAGATAGAACTGCATAAAGTTGAGAGGTTTCTACAGTTATAAAAAATGAAAGAGGGGCAGAAGTTGAACCTTGCTCTTTTATAACTTCATAACAGAAAAAAGGTAAACATTATTTATCCAAGAAAAGGGGGGAAAACAGGTAGAAGCAGTTAACCAAAAAACATGATTACCAAAATTAAGAAGATCACAATATGAAAACAAAAAGAAAAAAAAAAAACTGAAGAAATAGCCTCGCAAGTGACACGAGATCACTGCTTTAATATGTTATTCACAACAACCAACTTTTATCGAGACAATAATCACAGATTTGATGCACGCCCAAAGATTTAAAAGGTTAATTAGAAAGACTTTTGAGCAAATGTACATTCCTCGCATTTCTGGACAGAATAGAAAAACATTTTCATTTTTCTCTTTCCTTTTGAATATCCAATCTGATGGGGAATGAAAAATCAAAATTGGCTATGGAAACATACAGAATGACAGAATTCAAAACTTCATATTCTAGAGAAAATAGTATAAGCAAAGAGCCTCTAATTTTTGTAGGATTTCCGTAAAATCTAACAAAGATCATCAAGATCTGCGCATATAACCATTTATACAAAGATTTCAATTGTCCATACATTTACTAATATAATATCAAGACCTTAACAAGCTAGCAGATCTCAACCAATATTCCATGAAAAGGACTTTGCATTTCAATTGCTATTGTTAACCAATAACTAAACTCTTGGCTTACAAGATTTAATAAGAAGGCTACTCATACCTGCCTCTAGTTTATGGTGTAAATGCCTCTTTAGCTCTTGGAAGATAGGGTGCGCCAACAATGTGAGTCCACAAGATAAATGAAAGCCTTCTTAGAAAACCCTAGCAACATCTTTTAGAGGGTTTACAATTGAAATTGCTCATTAAAGAGGACTAATTAACAATTCTACCATATGAAGTTCGGGTCGGGCAGGGCTCGGAGAAAGCGTATATTCAAGCTTTAGCTAGCAGATACGGCCCAAATCCAAGCTCAAAGTAACTTGGTCAGTCCAAAATCCAGGCCAAACAACTAGGCTTCAAATAATTTAAACCTCATAAATTACATTGGTTGAACCAATTAGCGATTTTATTGGATAACTAACATGTGACAATTTTTTAGAACCTCTTCCGAAACTTACAACCAAACAATCTATAAGTCTTGGGGGGGGGGGGGGGGGGGGGGGGGGGGGGGGGGGGGGGGGG
>CAMOHE010050473.1:32934-45133 GCA_946598075.1 Artocarpus hirsutus | reverse complement strand
AATGTGAGTCCACAAGATAAATGAAAGCCTTCTTAGAAAACCCTAGCAACATCTTTTAGAGGGTTTACAATTGAAATTGCTCATTAAAGAGGACTAATTAACAATTCTACCATATGAAGTTCGGGTCGGGCAGGGCTCGGAGAAAGCGTATATTCAAGCTTTAGCTAGCAGATACGGCCCAAATCCAAGCTCAAAGTAACTTGGTCAGTCCAAAATCCAGGCCAAACAACTAGGCTTCAAATAATTTAAACCTCATAAATTACATTGGTTGAAGCAATTAGCAATTTTATTGGATAACTAACATGTGACAATTTTTAGAACCTCTTCCGAAACTTACAACCAAACAATCTATAAGTCTTGCCGCCCCCCCCCAAATACGAGTAACATCTTTCAATTTTTTCACTAACCACATTCTACAACATAGCACAAATGATGAAACTTATGTACCAAGAAAATAAAAAAATAATAATAGAAAAAACATAGATGCACTAATCAATTAAGATTCAACAAGGTTCTACAGAATATCAGGTATCCACAAATAATATAAGGGCAAAGTACAAACGAAAATATTACTTCTGATTTATATTACAATTGTTTTCCTTTCAAAGGAATTGATCAAACTCGACCCAAATCCAACCTCCTTATTAAACCCCTGAAAAGAATAATTAACTCAAGTTAATGATACCCGCGTATCATCTATTGTACAAGATTTCTCCAAATCATCCGTTCATGTTCTCTCTATGCTCTGCATAATTTAATACCCTAGATCCAATCATACAATAATGTCATGAGATTTCCAACCATAAACGCAGAATTTCCATTTTTTTTTTTCTTAAACATCTTCCACCCTCCTCCAGATTATCATAATATTTATACCTTTACTGCAATTATACGAAGAAAATCAAGAAAAATGCAATATAATACAAGGAAAGAACAAGCAGTTAAAAAGAAAAAGAAGGGGCCAATCATCGACAACGAAAAAAGGAAATGATTTAATCTTCCAAGCTCAAAAAGGCAGCATTTCGGCTGCAACCCAATAAATAAAGTTTGATTCCAAAAATCCCAAAATTGAAAAAAATGATAAAAATAAAACGGCTTCAAAACACAAGAGCCCCATTACATTAAGCGCAAAGAAAATACATACCCTTTTGAGTTTTGAGACATACCAACTCTGTTATGTAATACTTTCTTGATTGATATTTGGCACAACCCTCATTATCCACAACATTAGCCCTCTCATTCACAACCACCCCCCAACCAAAAAAAAAAGGCTAAATTTTAGCTCAGTTACAGACTGACCCAGAAATAATTATTTCTAAACAAGCCAAACAGTCTCCTTGCTGCTCGGATCGCAACCATAAAAAATATATATGTGCGTGCGTATATATACATACATCTATATATATATATATATATATGCAAATCACTACTTGATCAAGAAAACCAAACGACAATGAAGAGTCGAAATCACGGAAATGTGAACACAGTTTGAAATACTTACAAAGTAGCAGTGCAAGCCCGAAGGGGCTGAAGAAGAATCAGTTGGGGAAACTCAACTGATTCGCGGCAATTCAGAGGAAAATATTTTGTTGCTTTTTTTTTTTCTTTTTTTTTTCCCTCTTGTATTTGTTTATTTCTTTGTTAGGGCTTTGTTTGTTTGGCATTAAACACGGACTCCTTTTTCTTTCTTTTTGAGCAGGAAAAATAACCGAAAACTGAAGGAAGTAGGGAATCGGCGCTGGTTTTATTCTAATTTGACATCTTTCGGGCCGCCAGACCCCACGGTCTGTAACGATCTAAACTTTCCCCGGTGTTTGGACACGGGAATATACTATTTTTTTAGGGGGAAATATATTTTTTGGTTTTGCTTTTTCCTTTTTTTCCTCTTGTAGAGACATTGTCGTTAAATTTCTTTTCTAAGCCAAAGTAAATTAGGTGATATCTGCTCCTTTATTATCACTATTGTATTATATCATTTATGTTTTTTTTATTCATATTACTTTTTATAATCAAAAATGCTAAAATATTTTTAAATAACACTGGTTTATCGAATTCTAACATAAAATACTCATGTTCAAATGTTTTCATACTATTTGAAGGTGGCATGTTTCAAGTTTCCTTCTAGAAGTGGTTCCGTACTCAATGGAGGCCATACTCGGTGGTAGATCGGCGAGAGATGAGGGAGACAGTGGTTGAGAATGAGAAAGAGAGAAAGGGGGCTGGTATTTTGAGTTAGATCTGATACAATTAGGGTTAGGTTTAAATTTAGTATTGGTTAGATGTGGTAGGCTTTATTGTATCTCAATTCTTTTTTAAGTTTTCTCACTGTTGGATTTTGATCTAATGGTTTTAATAAAATTTTCCACCGATGGAGAATTCTGGTGCACTCCATTATAGAATTTCCGAAAAGATAATTATCCCTTTTTGATTTTAAAAAAGCTTTTAAACTTGTTTGGTGAAATAAATCAAAAGCTCTTATGTAAAGTAATATTAAGGCTTGTTTGGGAGGGTTTCTTAAAGGCTGCTTTTGACCCATTAAAGCACTTTTAAAAAATATGGTTTCAAATACTTACTGAAAAGCTATAGCTTTTGCTTATCTTCTTTTACTAACTAAAAGTACAAGCAAAGGCTGCGTCAAACGAGCCCTAAGATATGGTTGGAACTTTTAGTTTGTCAATCACAATCAAAAGGTTAATAAGCACTTTTGTCTATAAGCACCAAGGAGGTAGTTTGTTGTAAAAGTGTTTATAAAAGCCAAAAGTCAATAAGCTTGTCTATCCAAACAGATTCCAAAACATCTTTTGTGCTAAGTAAGCTAAAAGCAACTTATTTCATGCCATTCCAAAAGGCCTCTATGCTTGATAGAAATTACTTGTGTAAAAATAAAATAATGCTAATTGCTATGGACACCAACTTAAAACTCAATTTTTTGACAATAAGTTGCAATCTTTTTACTGATAGACATGATCTTTATACTCATTGACATGATAATCTTTTATATTCTAATTAATAGAAGAATGACAACTCGTGCATCACGTGATTTGCAACAAAAATATAAATATATATGATATTTGGAAGAAAAATTAATAATATATAGTTGAAACTGACACTGTACAAATTTCTGCTTTACACTAAATGACTAAAATATATAAGAGCTTTATATTATTTGTAATTGAAACTACAACCCTAAACACCCCAATATTTTTTTTTTGGGTTGAGAGAAGTAAATTCTCTCAATTCTTGAGGATCTTCACGCTTCCCGAGTGCTCTATAACTAATACTCACGACGACCGTGGTTGGAGCCCTGCAAAATAGAACTTTAACGCCCAAGTGGCCATTTGATTCCTTAATTATTTATCTTTGTTATCTTTTTCGTTCATTTTTATTCTGCTAATATATCTGAGCCATTTTTTCCCCTTATCACAAGGCTTGTGATGTAAATAAGAAGCAAAGGGATTCTGATGTCGCAATTGGTGATAATAGGTTCTCTTTCTAGTTTCTGCCCGTAAACGTCAACAGTCGTGTCCAAGCATTTGCGCATGACGAGAGAGTAGCCTATAGAAAACCTTTCCTGTAGTTCTTCGAGTTTAGTAGTTAAATGATTTGGAGATAATAGCTTCGGCCGTTCAAACTTTGAACATCAAGCTTCAGGACAAGCCCTTCTCTCTTCCTTATTGCTTTACGCCAAAAAGGGCGTGATCATGAAAGAAAATATACATCCTTTTTCTGTTTACTAGTTATAAGTAACGATGTTTTTAGATCAGGCAGACAACATAATAAAGTTTTAAGTAGTTTGAGACCTTTTTTTTTCCTGGTTATTGTTATTTGAGCATAGAAAAATAAGTTTTATATTCCAAAAATTTGTTTCTTTACTAATTCAAAAAGAAAAAAAAAAAGCCATAGAGAGTCTACGCGCCCCGCCTCCAACCCGCGTAGGCGGTAGGGTGGCTTAATGTTAGAACTCTGAAGATTTTTGCCGATTGTCCCGCTTGTCACCCGCCGAACCCGCTAATGCATAGCCCTACATTGAATGATCGTGAAAATTGACAAACGACGGTTAGTAAGAAAACTACAGGAGACAATATTATTATAATAAAAAGTACAATTCCAGGAGGGAAAAAAAAGGACTACAAATTGGAAAAAGGACTAGAAATCCTCTCAAAAAAAAGGGGGACTACAAAGGACATGAAAATTACAGCCCACGATAGCTAGAAAAGAAGATAAGCTAACAAACGACATCAAGGTAAATCGATAGCAAAAACAGAAAAAGAAAAATACTCGAAGGCACCAAAACTAATAAAAGGCGTAAAACCAAAAACAAATACTTAAAACACCACAACTAATAAAAGACGTGCTCATTTACGAGTCCCATCAGTGGGACCCACCTATTCTTGTTAGCATCACCAATGCCCCCAGCATTGCTCAAAACGAAAACATACTGTTGATCTCTGAAAGCACAACCAACGACACGTGAGGCATACATGCTGTATAAAGCAGGCCAAAATAAGTCGAGCTTACATGTTTTTCTGACCCTTCCAGATTGCTTTAGCCACAAGAACAGGCCCCTCTGCTGCTGCCAGTGGCTGATTTATAACTGCGCTCCCACTCATCCTGAGGAGTGGCTTCTGCATGAGGAACGTGGAGGGGATGTTTCTCCCTTTTGTCCCCCTTTATCTGCTTCAATGCGTGCTTAAGAGCAGGTAACAAAGCCTCCATGCACTCGCCAACCGCGTTTGGATTCCCGGGCATGTTGATGATCTGAAAATATTGCAGAAACAGAGAGAACAACGCAAGGTAATGAAAGAATAAATGAAAGTCATGGTTTGGATCATAAATGCAACCTTGGACTATTGCGTATGTAAAACAAGCTATAAAGATGATAAAATGTAATAATCAATGCGAAGTGAAAACCATCATTGGGATTAACATGGCTTCTCAAAGGGATAAAACTTCACATACACTTTTTATCTTTGGTCTGTTTTTCGAAAGGCACCTTTGATTAACAGTGCAAGGAATTGTATTAGTAGTTTTTTTTAATAGTATGAACTTTTCATTAAAATATTTGAACTTGCTTCCATGCTTGCCTGCATTTTTACTTCCAAGTATACCAACAAGTTAAGAAGTTTTAAATCAAAAAACAATTTTTTTTTCCTGAGAAAGATATTGTGGCTTTTACCAATGTTGATCCTCTTATTCCGGCTGCAGAGCGGGAGAGCATAGCAAACGGTGTCACCTGTTTCAAAGACGAGGGGGAAAAATTAATTTAATGCCTAGTAAGATGTCCTTGACAGAATTTAACAAAAAAAAGGAGGCCAAACATAGGAAATATGCTACTAAATAAACAAATGTAGAACATGTACAAAAGCAAACATGCTAAACGTATCTGAAGCCCAGTAAAAGAAAAAATGTGCATACCATAGTTAGACTAGGAATAGCAGTGCATTTATGCAAGTAAGGTTTCCAAATGAACAATGGGACAAAATCTGAAAGTCAGTGCCCATTTAACATACTGGCTATAATTTATAGTTCACTCTGTCCATCACCAATGCTCTTCAACTCCCTCTCCGTCTCACTTACACTCCCACTTCTGTCCCCTCACTGTAATCTTCCCCTCCCCATCCCTTCGGCCTCCAATCAACATTGCAAGGGTGACTCTAATTGAATGTAAATTAAGTAACAAAGCACAAATTTACACCGAAAATAATCCAATACCACCAAAGCCCCTAGACCATGTTCTCCAATTTAATCTCATTCATTTTGGGGCATTCCCCTCTTCAACATTTCCTCTTTGTTAATGCTTCATAAACTGCAAAGCTATTTGTCAAATACATTACAAAAGAGAAAGCTTACTTTCAGACTCTCTTGCATCATGACATAAAGGAGGCCGGGTGTTTCTTTCTCAAGCACCTCTTTGGTTGCTTCTGGGGTTACATCCCGTGGGGAGAAGCCAGTACCACCTGGTTCAGGGCAAAAAATCAAATTTAATAAAGACAGGGACTTCGAAAAGACAAAACAAGAAAGGATATGGAGCTCACTCAATGAAAGATAGAGTTGAATGAATGAGAAGTTTACCAAGGGTAAGAATGAGATCCACTCTGTCGATATCGCACCATTTCAGGAGAACATCTTTGATTTTGCTCACTTCATCAGGCACCGCAGCCGTCAAAACAACTCTAGCCCCTCCTAATCTTCCTGCTGAAGAATTTACAACAGAAACTGCCCTCGGGCCACTGCAGAGTTAAAAATCTACTTGTAAGAAGTTTACTTAATTTTGATGCTCGGATGCACCGAAAGACTCAATCATTTATAAAAGTCTCGATTAAAATTTAAAACAGAAAAAGAAAAACAACTAAACTTAAGGCTAATCCTCCTGCCAGAATGGAAGGCAAAGACATTTGTTAAATTGTGTCCTTGTTAAGTTAGTAAAGACTTCCGAAGAGTGGACCACTACTTCAAATTTTAGCATTTGAGAGGTTACCCCTAGTCAGCATTTGCAATTTGCAAACAACCAGACTGGCCAAATAGAAAGGGCTGGTAAGGGCAAGGAGGGCATTGAAAAATATTGTTTGCAGAGTATCTAGCACCTCCCATACTTTACCTTGACAAGGAGCAATATTTATTCACTTTGATATCTTTGGCATCAAAAAGTGATCTTTTTGAAACAAACATTCAAAAAAGAGTATCCAGATGCAATCAAATTTAGATACTGGCCTTCCAGGTCCCCGACAGTAGAGCAATCAGATACGAGTTCCAACCCATTTAGCATAAATGAGTGTGACATATTAAGGACTCTTATAATAATTATTCTTTTCTTTGGCTTTGGCTGGGAACAGAAAGGAGGACTGGGAAAATTCAAAATGTAGCAAAGCATTTAGTACTTTCCATATTTTACTCTGACAAGGAGCTATACCAACTTTGCTCTTTTTGTTTGGCATCGATAAGTGTCCTTTTTGAAAAATATATTCAAAAAGGAGTATCTACATGCAATCAAGTTTTGACACTGAACTTCCCAATTCTTGGAAGTTGAACAATCAGATACGTCACTAGATTAAGCCACTTAAAGGATACCATTAGCCACTAGCGGGTCACTAGCTAGTCAATCATTTTATCACGGAGCATTCTCCATTTCCATCTCAAAATTAGACAAGGAAGAACATCAACTCTACTATCAATTTAGCATCCAGAAAGTGGCCCATCGAAAATGATAATTCAAAGAGGTGTACCTAGATGCATTTAGTCTAAACAACTACGATATGCAAGATTATATCAAGAGACTGAAAAGTTCAAAATTACATAAAATTATCTGATATTTCTCAGTAAACTGCAAAACAATGTCACATACCTTCTATCGGGTCCAGCCCCCGATGCCACGGTATCACTCACTGTAAGAATAGCCAATTTGATTTCAGAATCCTGAGAGTCATTTGCCCTTAATTCTTTTTTTGCATTTGCTTGCAAGGGAGAACTTGGATGGGATGTTAAAGTATTCTTGGTAATAGAAGTTCTGCTCAAATCAGAAATTATGATGGCCGACAAAGAAGAACCAGCAGGCATCAGAATCCCCGTTGCTGGCAACTCCAATAAAGCATTAGCAGACTTCATACTTAAAAGCCGGCTACTCATCTGATGTCCAGTACTCTCAGCAACAAAACTGAAATCCCAGAATAGGAAAAACTATAATATAAATGCAGCAGAGGAGGATTAAAAGAAAAAATAATTATACCAGAGAAACACATAAAATCGAACCAATCCCATATATTCAGGATTCCATTACAAGATGTCAAATGCAGTGTCCATAAACAACTTACCCGGGCTTGCCTGATCCGTCATCAATCTCCCACCTAATTATAGCGCGATGGAATTCTGGGCGTGATGGGTCTGTCTTTATAGGTTTATGAAGACGGGCCTGCACTCTGTGCATAGAAGATAATTGGAAATAGGATGTCTGTCAGTAGTTACTTTATTTACAGTGTCTCTGCAATAGCAATTGGATAGAGAAATATAGCATAGAGTAACCTCAAAAGATGAGGGTTTGCCCATCCAGCGAGATGACGGATGGCGGGTACTACAAAGAGATGGAAACAGACCAAACAGCTCACGGGATTTCCTGGCAGCCCAAATGCAAGAATCTTTTTTCTTGGCACATCTTCTGTTGGTTTTGCAATGATTTCTGCAAATGTCAGAGGTTTTCCTGGTTTCATGCAAACCTGAAGAGCCAATTTAAATTAAAAAGAGTATGTAGAAAAGTTTTGGTTCCTCTTAGAGGCAGAAAATCTTTTGTATTGTTCAGGCTTCACTTCTATTACTTCCATCAGTGAACTCAGTCGCTATATTTATTTATTTATTAAAAAATCGAATGCTTTCTGTTCTATGGTTTAAATTAGTTGTTTCCTATTAAATTAATGTGTAGAAGTTCCACATATTATCATACTTGTCTATTGGTTTATAATTTCAACCTTGGAAATTCATTAAACACATGTTGGCAGGAGAAGAAAAGTATATATATATATATTTTTTCTATAAGAAAACTTTCTTTCATTGTAAAATAATCAAATACGAAGGAAAGAGGATAAGACATCCTCGAAAGGTGAAGAAAAGTATAAAACACATGAAACGGAAATTGGTCTACCTTACTGAAATGCACTGTTCCTCTCTTTTTGAGAAGTGGCTTGACAAAATCCTTGTCTCCCATGGAAACACCACCAGAAGTTAAAAAGGACATCAACCCCAGAAGATACAGCACTATCCATGACTCTTTCAAGTTCTTCTTCATCATCTCTTACAATACCAAGGTCGAGTACCTTGCAATGCTGCTGTGTAGAAGCTGCCAGTATCATAGCACGATTTGAATCTCTAATCTGCACAAATATCCAAAATAGAGATTTAGAGATAGAACCCTGGACTTTGAGTTTGATTTTATCCAATAGAGATATAGAAATAGTACCTGGCCACGATTTAGAACCTCTATTGTTGGCTCTACAAGTTCATCTCCAGTAGAAAGCACAGCAACAGTTGGGGTGCGGTATACCTGTTATAACAACATCAGCCACCAACAGACTTACAATTCCATCAAGAAGAAAGTCGAATGCTCTAATACCTTCACCATTGTTACTCCCATGGTAGCAAGTAGGCCAATTTCTGAAGCACTGACTATTTCTCCAGACCTTAATACTACAGCATCTTTCTCAATGTCGCATCCCTGAAAATAAATACATGAATGAGCTTATACACTTAGCAACTCAAACAAATAACAGAAGATATTATGCTTGACAATATGTCTTTTATTAGTCGTAAACAGTGAGAAGTAAGACAATAATATGCAAAGCGTAACGTGATGATATGCCAAATTTATACACATATAGAGAAGTAAGACAAATCTTAGTTGGTCCCACCAAATTAACTACTCTCAAATCAGAAATAGACACACTGATAGGAAGATAACTATAACGAAATACACAATTGCTGATGCTTAAAGAAACAGATGGACAATTTAAATCATTGAAAACTAACAGATGACAGAAATACATTGAAATCATTACAATTTTGTCAAATCAATTTCAAGGAATCGACCATTGCATACCACTGGGCGGATATCTGTTCCTTTGCTCGTTTTAACCAATATTCTAACACGCTTTGATTCAAGAGAAGACTCTTCAAGTTGTTCAGTGTCCTCAACTTGAACAACTGCATCCGCACCATCGGGAATAGGTCCTGAAGCAAGGCCATACCAAAAAGGGGATGGAAGCATAGAAGTCAAAAAACAGAACAAGAAATGGAATCCCTTTCACAAAGACTTCTTAATGTAGCTTCAATAGACTTCCTAGGGCTCCAGCATTCTCCCAAAAGTGAAATTACTATGATATCAAAAGTCAAACACCCGAAAGCTTTACGCCTCCACGTTGCGATTTTGCAAGGAAGTTGACTACATAATTCCATGAAATTACTGGTGTATCATCAAGTTCTTTTTTGCCTAGATTGCAATTAAAAGGAAAACTGGAGCCAATTAAACTCCATAAGATACCCAAAAAGGCACCGTAAACGCAAAACATTGGCATTGGAATTGGGCTTCAAAAGTAAAAGAAGAAAGAAAATGAAAGCCAAGTCGCCTTCAGTTGCATGGAAGCTTTGGCGAAATTTAGCATGTGGTTATTCTTTATTCACTGCCAGTTATCCGCTCTCATCATTCGACATTCATTATTTAAATAAAAAAAAGGTCACCTCCAGTTGTGACGTATGCAACAGTTCCAGGAGTGACGGTCAAACCAAGTCCATCATTTCCAGCTCTTGCTTCGGCAACCACAGGATACTCACCAGGCCCATCTTCTGCCACCACAGCATATCCATCCTGACTCAAAACATTTGAAAGCAAAATTTGGCAAAAATTAACAATATCTTTCAGAACTAGACAAAAAAGCATATCAATTTCCAAACATACAAGTGGCTACAACAAATAACTATCAAGCTCAAACAAAAAAAAAACCGGAAAAAAAAATCCAAACCCCACAAAAGAAAAAAGACCAAAGCTGAATAATTTATTGACTTAGAGGGAAAAGTAATCGATACCCATTTACTAATCAATCATAAAACTCCAAAAACAAAAATTCTTAGAATATTATAGAGAAATGGACTTGAACTACCTTGACAGAGGCAGGATAAGGTGGCAAAGGGTCAGAAGCGCGAACATCCTCAGCCAAGACTTTGCCCAGCGCGTCGTGGAGAGGCACGGTGACAGGTGGCAGTCCCTGGGCGACTGCCAGCACCATTCGGAGCGCCTCATCCACCGATACCATGGAGGGATTGGTGCTACCCTCCGGGACGCCGTGAGCTCCCTCTGACGCCTCCATTTATGTACAATATATAGGGATGTTGTGCGGTTTTTTTTTTCGTCGTTTTGGAAGGATGAGAATGAGGGGGAAGATGCGGAGAGCAAGTGACGCCCAGGCCAGAGGCGGCGTTTTTGGAGTTTTGTGTGTGTGCGTTTTATCTGTTGTGTCATTTATTTATTTTGATTTTATATGTACGAAGCATGTTAAGAAAAAATAGTAAAAAATTGAGAAGAAAAAATATATATGTATGGAAATAGAATAAGGATGAGAAAATAAATTTATATGAAATAAAAAAAGTAGAAGAATAGGAAATAAAATGGGAGGAAAAGAAAGAAAGAAAAAAAAAAAGCTAAAAAAAATCGGTGATTCAAATGTTCTTGGAGTGCTAGACAAAACCCATTCTCTCTTATTTATTATTTTCAAGAGTGTAGTTTAGTGAAAAACATTAATTACTCCAAAAAAATAAACGGAAAACATTTTATTTAAAAAAAAGTAGTGGAGTAAATTAGATAATAAATTATATACGTCATACATATGTAGTGTATTTAGATAATTGAAGGAAAACATGTTTAAGTAAAAAGTCTTTTGAAAAAAAAAAAGTTTTCACGGGACAATTTAGGAAAAAAAGAGTTTATAAGGGCCGTTATATTATTTAGAGGACAAAAAAATATTTTAAATGGGGAAACATTTTGAGAAAAATTACAGTAAAGTTAAAATATAGAAATTATGACATGTTTGAAAAGAATTATTTCAATAGAAATACATCAGAAAAAATCACAAAAATCAGCAGCAAAATCTAAGAACAAGACTTTTCCCACAAGTCTAAGAACAAGATTTTCTGATGTATTTCTTATGATAAGCTAGAGTAAACAAAAATTTGCATAGGTTGTACCCTCTAGTATTTGTAAAACAGGAAAAAAGTAGCTTGACAATAAAGAGAAAAAAGAAGGGGGAAAAAAACACATTACATGCTTGACAAGAAACGGCAAACAAGGTTTTAAAAAAAAAAAAAAACAGAGACCTCAATTTTAAAAATACAACAAACCATAAAACAAAAAAAGAAGTCAAACGACAAATGTAAACAACAATAACCCGGGTGAAGCTTCAGAAACGACATCAAGATATAAACGACAACAATTTTGAAAACGACAATAACATGAATGGGATTAAAATCACATACTCTAATGGTAATGCCAAAGTGTCTAGGCCGTTTATAGTCGGTTTTGTAAGCGCCTCCCCAGAAAAGAGGGCACGTGTCGTACACAAGACAGCCATTGCGTCTATGGCCACGAAATTTTCTTTCTTTTTTTTTTGAGTAAAAATTTTTATTTTTCACAATTCAAAACTTTTTTTTTTTTTTTTTAATTTACATC
>CAMOHE010050473.1:3035-32914 GCA_946598075.1 Artocarpus hirsutus | reverse complement strand
TATAATATTTATATCTATATCATATATTAATATTAATTTATAGTAATAATAAGAAATTATTTTATTTCATTATTATAGTATTTATATATATTATATTCTAATATTAATTAATAATAATATATATTGTATTCAGATATTTATTATATATTATTAATATTGTTAATGTTATTATTAACATTATTATCAAATTATTATTTTATATTGATAGAATTTTTATATTTATATTACATAAAAATATTAATTTATAAAAATAAAATAATAATAATAATTTAATAGTTATATAATTATTAAAGATGAGATTTTTATAATTTTGATATTTTAAAAAATATAAATATTATATGTTGGATAAGTTTTAAATTATCTTAAAATAAGATAATTTAAATTTTATAAGAATAAGTTTTCAACATAAAAATTTGTATGATTCTTATTTCCATCTCAAAATTATTTGATACCAAAAGTATGTAATGGTAATGCCAAAGTGTAGGCCGTTTATAGTCGGTTTTGTAAGCGCCTCCCCACCAGAAAAGAGGGCACGTGTCGTACACAAGACAGCGATTGCGTCTATGGCCACGAACTTTTCTTTCTTTTTTTTATGAGTAAAAATTTTTATTTTTCACATTTCAAAACTTTTTTTTTTTTTTTCATTTCCATCCCTCCTTCCAAAAGAGAAAAAGAAGTAAAAAATATTTATTTTTTTCATTTTTGGCTCTGAACAAAAGATTTTGTTTCATGTTGCTCTCGCCTTTTTGTTATTTGTCTCCGTCGGAAATCTGTCTGAGCCACATCCATGGCTTCTCTGCTAGCAAACGGTATTTCAAGCTTCTCTCCACAACCCGTTTCGGAATCTCCCATGTTCTCAAAAGTATTTCATCCGAAACTAGAAATTTCGAAGCTTTCGAATCCCAAATCTACAGCTTCGAGAAAGGCCTTTAGGGTTCGCGCAGATGTTGGGTTCGACCAAAAGACCTTCAATCCCGATTCAAGCTCTTCACCAGGTAAGCTTTTGTCAACTAGCTCCGACGATAAAATCCAAGAAATCCTCCGTAATCGCGAGTACGATAAGAAATTTGGGTTCAGCGTTGACATTGATTCGTTTTCAATTCCAAAGGGTTTATCAAAGGAAACTATTCGTTTGATTTCTACGCTTAAAGAGGAACCCGATTGGATGCTTGAATTTAGATTAAACGCTTTTGACAAGTTCTTGAAGATGAAAGAACCCAAATGGTCGGATAACCGATACCCACCAATTGATTTCCAAGACATTTGTTATTACTCGGCGCCTAAGCAGAAACCCACTTTGAATAGCCTAGATGAAGCAGACCCTGAACTTATTAAGTACTTTGATAGATTAGGAGTCCCGTTGAACGAGAGAAATCGATTAGCAAATGTCGCCGTCGATGCGGTTCTCGATAGCGTGTCGATCGCTACGACACATAGAAAGACTTTGGAGGCTGCTGGTGTTATTTTCTGCTCGATTTCGGAGGCGATAAAGGAATACCCTAATTTAGTTAGGAAGTATTTAGGGACAGTAGTGCCTAGTGATGATAACTATTATGCAGCTCTGAATTCGGCGGTGTTTAGTGATGGTTCATTTTGTTATATACCAAAAGATACTAAGTGTCCGATGCAAATATCGACCTATTTTCGGATAAATGCGCTGGAAACGGGGCAGTTTGAGAGGACCTTAATAGTTGCCGATGATAGGAGTTTCGTGGAGTATTTGGAGGGGTGTACTGCGCCTTCTTATGATAGGAACCAACTTCATGCTGCTGTGGTGGAGTTGTGTTGCACGGAAGGAGCGGAGATTAAGTACTCCACGGTGCAGAATTGGTATGCTGGGGATGAGGAAGGGAAGGGAGGGATTTACAATTTTGTTACGAAGCGTGGCCTTTGTGCTGGGGATCGCTCGAAGATATCTTGGACGCAAGTGGAGACGGGGTCTGCAATTACTTGGAAGTACCCGAGTGTTGTATTGGAGGGCGATGATACTGTCGGGGAATTCTATTCTGTGGCTTTGACTAACAATTATCAGCAGGCAGACACAGGGACGAAGATGATTCACAAGGGGAAGAATACGAGGAGTAGGATTATTTCCAAGGGTATATCGGCTGGCAAGTCAAGGAACTGTTATAGGGGCCTTGTTAAGGTTCAGTCAAGAGCTGAGAATGCTCGAAACTCCTCACAATGTGACTCAATGCTTATTGGTGACAATGCTGCTGCAAACACGTACCCGTATATCGAGGTACTTTCTACTCTGAATCATTTGTTTGACTGCTCATGTAATTGCATTGGTACTTTTTTATGTTGTTGTTTCGGTTTTGTGTGGCATTTGAAATTGTTGTGCATATTTCCCTTTAGTGTATAGGAGAGCTATTTAGATTCATTATTACTTATCATCTTTGATAGAGCACAAATGTGATCATCCAAGATAATTAAGGCAAATCAATAGTTGACTTATTTTGGATTGTTGAATAAACTTGTTTCTGCCAGTCCTTAGTCCACATTAAAATGGTTTAAACCTCCTCTTGTAACAACTACTGAAGCTCATTTCTGCAACATAGGTTTAAAGGGACGGGCAGGGGTTTGGTTTCTGGAGGGATGACGCTTGTGGGAGCTACATATTAGTGGCTACTACAGCATTATAATTACGTTGGTGACTTGCATTATCTTGTCACCGTACTTTCTTTATCTTGCTTATCTCTTGTTAACGTCTTTTGAATATGAATCAATGGAGGACCTTTGTGGCTTAATGGATTAATTTCTTCTGTAAACAGGTAAAAAATCCTACTGCTCGCATTGAGCACGAAGCCAGTACCTCGAAAATTGGTGAAGACCAGCTATTTTACTTTCAGCAGAGGGGAATTGACTACGAGAAAGCCATGGCTGCCATGATTTCTGGATTCTGCCGTGATGTCTTCAATGAACTTCCTGATGAGTTTGGGGCTGAGGTGAACCAACTGATGAGCCTCAAGCTTGAAGGATCAGTGGGCTAACTAACAACAAAGATGCATTTAAGTAACCTTAAGCTTGTGTAATCAATATCTTTTTGCTGAGCTCCTACTTTGTGTCTAGTTACGTCATGAAGTGGTTAGAATATGGAAGGAAAAATGTGTACATAGTTTTGTGGTTGCATCATTGATGCTGTATTTATGTTCCTGCTTGCTGAAGTGACGATGTTGTATTCTAAAAACTATGATGCAGAATAATGTGCTTGTTTCTTAGCAATAATGCTATGTTATAATAAGAAAAGCCAGTTTGATAATATTTTATGCAAACTGTGCATTCTATTTTTGTGATCAACGATTAAGTTTTCATGAGAAGACAATGTTGTTTTACCATGTGATGCTTGCTTGTGCATGTTTAGTAGCACCAAACCTTATAATTTTTCTACCGTGTTCGGTAGGTGGAAGAGAAATAAGAAAGGTGGGAGAGGGACATAATCACGGTGAGAAAAAAGGGGGAGGAGTTTTTTTCATATTTGTGTTTGGTATGAATTTCTTATTCCAATGCTCCTAACTTTTAAGGGATCAAAATTTGATTCTTATGGTGATTTATTAGAATCTCTTACCCAATTCATTCCTCCTCTAGTCCTTTCCTCACAGGTCTTTCTCAATTGTCCCTCTTTAGCAGAGCTTGGCCTTTCGAGCTTTCTACTCCCAGGCTTCCATCTAAGAATGGGGGTGGTGGCAATGAAATCGAAATAACCCGAATCGTAAAGAGGCAAACAGTTCTTTTCGACCAAATCACTCATAAGGTAACTTCTTTGATGAAGACATATTTTTCTTTTTGGTAGCAGAAAAGATTCCTAATTGCCAACATTCAGGCATTCCCAGTATCATTCCTATTACCTTACCGATATATGGATAGTCATTATTTGATGAAATACAAGTCCAGAAAGCCACATTCAACGAGTAGGGAAAATTTTCTTTTAGGAAAGAAAGCTTGGAGTCCATATTGTCAGCGTGATTGCATGTGTGTCCAATTTAAAAAAATTGATCTGGGACCAGCAGGTTTGCAGTGTCCCTCTCACAAGGTTAATCTTATCTACAATGGCTGGGATCAAGGTAGAGTAAGATCACCTTTGGCTGGTCCTCTGGTGCCAAAAGATCAGCTCCTACTTGCTGGATGTAATTAGTAGATCAGTTAAAAATCTTGTTCACACATACACTCGTGTGTGTATATACGTGTCTTATACCCTCAGTTAATTTTTGTCCTTGCTCCCAAAAATGTTATCATGTATATTGTGGTGTCAGATACTGCTGCTGACGCTCTTTATATTTTTTCCTTTTACGTGCATGGATACGATTCCAGTTGTGCAATACGGTAGAAAAACATGTGAGACTACATATGTAACAACTGAGAGAGGTGATGATAGATATCGTTTGGATCTATCTGGTGTAAAACATGCAAAACAAAATTTACTTGTTATTCATACTTCGTCACGCATTCAATCACTTGTATTATTATGATTATTATTTTTATTATTAATCTTCTTTTCAGCTTAGCTGACAAAATGGATGTGGGGGCCAGAATGACGTGTGTCGATGGCTCTGATTGAACCTTTTCTTGAGGTATCATCTGTCAAAACTTTTTCTCAAATCGCATTTTTCTCAATTCTTAACGAGAGACGGCTCTTTCCATTCATTTTTTTAAATTACAAAAACAGACTTAAAGTCATGCGGAAGACGTAAAGAAATGGACCAATCAAGCAGGCCGTGGTAGTTATTCTAATCAGGTATTATACATTATTGGTATTTGGTACCTTCCCAATGTCATGTAATTCTCACCTTGGAGTCCTCTGAAACGTGACACACATAATACATTATATATATATATATATATGAATATATAAATAAATATATATATGTTAAAGTCAGAATTGCACTGTTTAAGCATTTTTTTGGCCCCTTGTCTTTTTTTTTTTTTACTTCAAATTAAAATTTCATTGTTGTTTATGATCTTGGCCTTATTGTGGTAATAGGACAAGAATGACTATTGCCCTTTTCCCACAAATAAATGCAGAAAGGGCATCTTGAATAGTTGGATGAGAATCAATCATCCTTTTTTTCTCCAATAATATGCCTTAAGATATGATTGGTGACTTTACTTACGGAAGTACATCTAACCAATCAATCACATGCCCAAGTATGTTTGCCATCAAATCATTAAGAATTGTAACTTAAATGGAAGGACAAGAAAATGCACTTTCAAAAACTCAAATCAATGCAAGTTTCAAGAAGATGGGGATGCATTTTAACACCTATAAGCAATATAGATCATTCACAAGGTACGTTATCCATATGGATACAAACTGAAATATAAGTAAATATAAAAATCACGACTTAATTGATAATGCAACCAATGAAAAATGTCAATAAGACCTTTTGCACACCAGAAACAGCTAGTACTCTATCTATACATAATAAATGCATACATAGACAAATATAATATTCGTGCTAACAAGACGTTTGGTGTACTGTACATAATACCACACTTGTCGATTGGTCATACACATTAAACAATATGGTTCAAGCCCCATGTATAGCATTAGTAATGCTTTTAACCAGCACAAGCAACTCTTTTATTCTCTTTAACCAATCATTTTAGTTCATTGTAGTAGTACTTAATTAGCTTCTGATCCTAAACTGAGGGCTTCTTTTGACATATTTAATTAAGATTCTGATTACCTCTCCAATTTTGGTGTTCAAAAAATGGTGTATAACCAACTATATAAAACCATATTATTTGCAAATTTAAAATTATTTTTAACTAAATTTCTACTTGTCGCTATTGGAGTCTATTAAATGATGTGTCACAATACAACTTAAAACTTAGACAATGAATCTAAATTCTATCTAATTAATAAATACAAAATACAATTAATCTAATGTATCTCTTCATGCACGTTTTGATAAAGTTCGAGGCAGTATTTGCAGGCTGAAAGGGGCTTGAGAATAGAAATTGTTTTAATTAGCTCTCACACCATGATGTAAGAGCCAACTCAGCTCCTGTTTTCTCTTCCATTATTGTCTACCAAACATTAATCCACATGCCTTGTTTCATCACCATATATGACCTTCTTCATGACCCCACCCCCCCCCCCCCCAACCACCAAAAAAAAAAAAAAACACCAAAGTCTCCAAACGCCCCTATAAATACATAACTCATCAAACACCTCTATTTCAACCTAAAAAAATAAACCCATTTATAGCAGCCATAATTTCTACTTAATAACATCCCTTCTCAGTCACAGAGTAGAGCAACATATTCTCTAAAAACTATGGCTCTTGTATTGAGAAAGCAATATGCTTATGCAAAGATAGACAAGGAAGACCCGGAAGAGATAAAGCACAGAAGGGCACAGTTCTTGATCTACAAAGCAATGGAACAAGCGGATTCGACGACACGGCGGCAACCATCGTATCTTCGGATCAGAATAAGGAAGTTGAAGGTTAAGATTGGGAAGAGACTGACCAAGTTGAGGAAGACCATGATGTTGACCATCTCAGCAGCAAAAGTTGGTGTCTGCAGGCAAGTTTGCGGCCATTTGAAGACTTGCAGGCGCTTGTTTGGAGGCGGAGATCAGACTAGTACCACCGTTGTTAATACACTACCTCCTCTTTTTGTTTGATCAAGTTCTTAGAAGGTTATATAATGTCTCCTTTTTCATTTGCTTGTGTTAATTTGTCAACGAACTAAAGCTGGGCGGGTTTACGCACGCCAATGTCCTTCTACTTCTTCTTCCACTTCGTCTTTTTTTTCAATCTTGTAGTGCTTGATAATTATGATCAATATACATGTAAAATTTTGTTTCCTTTGTTACGTCTTTTTGTGGAAATCCTTCAAATAATAAAAAAACACCGGGTAGTCCATTTTTTATATGCCGTTTTGATCGTGAGCTCAATTGGGCATTTTTTTTTTTTTTTTTGCATATCTAGTAAAGTTAAGAGTTGAGCAAACATTTACGCCCAAAAAACAAAAAGGAAAGAAAGAAAGAATTGAGCTAAGTTTGGCTTAATGGCTGCAGCCTTGCTGGTAATATATCTTCTTCTTCTTCTTTTCTTTAACAGAAAGGAAAGAAAGAAAGAATTGAGCTAAGTTTGGCTTAATGGCTGCAGCCGTGCTGGTAATATATCTTCTTCTTCTTCTTCTTTTTCTTTTTCAAGTTAAAAGTATAGCGAACGTTAAGAAGGCTTTAAGTGTTCTTTTCTTTTTTTTTTTTGTTTTTAAAGAATATTCATAATTCTATAGAACTCTAGAATAACTGTATCATAGGCTTAGCTCATATCATATCAGATAATCAAGTAATTGAATCAAGGATAAATAGATAAATATATGTATCTATGGTAGTAGCTGTCAACTCTTGTGCAAAATTTTTACAATGATAGACAAATAGGATGAATGAATTATTGTCTTCTTTAATCAAATTACTTTAGTCTTCAACGAGTTCTTTCTCTTGTTGATGGGAAGAGGATAAAGTTTTAGAATGATTTGATATGTTGGAGACCATAACCTGATAATGCTTTTATGTACTTTTCTATTAGGGTTTTATAAAATCTAGTTGTGTGAATATTGAGTATCTACTCATTAAACTTATACCTGATTAGTAGCCTATAGGTTTTCATAAATAGACCATTAAATTAGCCCACTATAATTAAATAGTCATAATATAATTGTTATATTAATTCCTATAACCTAACAGAAACTAAAATTTCCCAACATAGGCAATGATTTGAATTATTTTCATATTCTCTTTCCTTCAGCTAGAGGACTTTGTTCTGGTTTTCTATTCAACGTACCAAAGCTTAGTTGCAGAACTTGAGAAATAAACAAGTATAAATTATTAATTAATTAATATATATTTATATATATTGCCAGGTTATTTGTTATACATCAATTTCACCCCCTAGAAATGAAGATTCCATTCTCAATAATATAATATAAATTAAGTACTGATCAGGCTGCCCCTTCTATCATCAGATCCTTCATGACATAATGTCAGCATTTAAGTCCAGTACAATTAATATTTCATTTTAATTACGAACACGAATAAAAAATCCCTTGACCATTATTATATCGACAACTCAAATTGTGGACAAGATTGCTGAGACATGAATGCGAGCCACTAAATTAATATTATAACAAAGCAGCTGTCCCAAATATGGCCTCTATTTACTACACACATCTACGAGCTTCAGCGATCCAAAAGGCAAACGTTATCTCGTTTATGTAAGAATTATGGATCCCATATTTAGCATCTTACTGTGTGTTTGCCTCACAAGAAAGGAAAAGGAAAAAGGATGAGAAATTTTTTTTAATTAAAAATGAAATTGTTGTAGGTGGTACTGAGGAGTTTTAAAGTAAATGGGAAATGGCCAATTGTTTAAGGATTTTTTAGTAGGTGATTCCACTTTTATTAAATGAGGAAAACAACCATTTTCTACTTGGTTAATCAATGATGGGTTGATTTGTTGTTTACCAATTAACTTGGTGGTTTATCGTTGATTGACCAATGTTAGTCGATGATTAACCAATGTCAATCAATTATCGATCGATGAGTAATTACTTAGTAAATAACAAAACAATCTATTAGAACAAACCATTAGTATATCAGTGGTTGATTATTATGAAACCCAACAAAAAAAAGGGGATATTAGCTATAAAACAAAAAATGGGCCATTATTTGAGGAGATAACTAAAGCCGACCATTTACCTAATTTTCTTTTAAGGAATCAGTAAGAAAATCTCAATTATTGTATTCCCTTTTCTATAGTAATATTTGTATGCCCTTTGGTATTGACTTCCCTATTAGAATGAATGCTAGATTTACTTATGTATACTTAATAAATTTCTAATGTTATAAGCTAATAATTATTTAATTGTGGATTTGCTAGTAATCACATTGATAAAATTACTATTTCTAAATTCTCACTTCACTCTCTAATAGAGAAATAAATATTAGAAATTTAAAAATTATAATATTTATTTCATTATTTTATTTTATTTTTTCAATTCCATTACCTTTTCCACTCACAATCCTTTTATGATTTGGTGAACAGTCCTTTATTTTCCAAACTTTAAATCAACAAAATACTAGCTCGTTTAGGAGCATGGTTCCAACCATACAATTGCATTACAAGTGGTTTAAACCATAATTGTGTGATCATTGGCAGAGCCAATTAGTCATGACCTGGGCCATGTGGCCCCACTTATGTTTTAAAAATTAAGTTTAACCCTTAATTTGCAATTTAAAATTTTAGCTATGCTTTTATTTTGAGAAAATTACAATTGTACCCTCACAGAGTAATTAAAGTGTTGTGCCCTACAAAGTAACTAAAATATACTGTTGTGCTCCAACGAAATAATTGAAATTTGTTGTTATATCCCTATTCATAAAAAATTATAATTATATCTCATTTAATTATTAAAATTTGTAGTTATATATCTTTATTTAATAGAATACTATTTCTAATTTTTATATATAGTTCATTTAGAAGAACGGTTGAAACCAATAATTTTAGTTTAAAAACTATAGCATGTGAGAATTTTATACTATATCTTTTTATTGTAACATGTGAGAGCTTTATTCTATTCATAATTGTAACTAATAGTTGGAACCGTTTTTTCAAACAGTCTAATAGTCTCCCAAAATTCTGGCTTTGTCACTATTAGGGTGTTTGATAGAGTTGGTTAGAACCAACTTCTCAGTTCAAAACACTATAGCATGTGAAAGTTTTATATTTTAACAACTTTTTACTTTTACTAAACCATGTGAAGCTTTAAATTATTTCCTAATCACAAAATTGGTTCTAACAAACTTTACCAAATACCTTTTGTATAGTCAAAACCAATATTCCAAACAATCTACAATTTGCTCGTACCAAAACCACAAGGCGGTGTCCAAAACCACCGGACTAGCTAAATATTTGCAAGGCACATATGCGAAACTCAGTTAACTACTAACGTGTGGTACTGTTGAAGTTGCTTGTGCCTCTTTGTGGTCCATGATATTGTCTACGTGTATTTCTTCGCTGTCTGATGAAGTGGAATATCCAAGAGTTTATGGGCTGGATTATTTCAATCAATTAAAATAATACCAAAGAGTCAACTACTCTCTTAGTATATACACTCACCTTCCCATGATGCCGTATTGTACTCCTAACTGTATTCTTGCCCTTACTTTAAAGTATTTTAGCATTGGGGGACGGGCAATTTTTCTATCCAGCTTAGCCTAATTAATGCATCTCCAAAATCCCCTACATTATCTTGTTGTTTATATCAATTTATCTAGCAATTTCTCCCTCAAAATAATTTGGCATAGGATGCTCTTTTTAATATCGAGTTTCATGCATTGCACCGCTATACGTACTATAGAGGTTTTGGTCCATTTTAGACCCCATGGCTCCACCGGATTATCATCAAAGTCAACCATGTGCTAGACAAGTCAAATATTTGAGCTAACAAGGCTCTTTTCTGGGTCTTTTTTTTATTAATTAATTTGCTGTACTTTGTGTTCTATTGTGACTGATTACGACAACCACATGCTGTGCATGTGACTTGATTTATTAGTGCCAACTTAAAGCTATTAATATCCCTAAAAAGGAAGGCAATAGTTAGGTGATTTTATATCTCTGATGCAACATGGGTATATTATTTAATTGTGAAGATGTTACAACATGCGTCACAATTTGACGGCTTAATGTTACTTAGTTTAAAAAATAAGTTAGAACTTAAACGTTGTAACATGTGAGAGTTTTTGTAGCATATGAAAGATTTTTATTGTAGTAAGTTATAACTTTAAGTTTCAACTTGTTTATCAAACAAAGCTTACATTGGCACGAATTTGAACAAAATTTGAATTGCAAAGTTCTCCAAACTTTAATAGAGATTTATTTCCCATCTGTTTGGGGGAGTTGATTGTGGTTTAAACAATTTTTACTATAATATTTCTCTTACAAAATTTAAACTAGGAAATAGTTTGAACAACCAAGATACCAAACAATTGTTTCATTATTCAGATAAAGAAACATAATATTGTAGGACTAAAAGAAGGTTAATTCAGTCAATTATTTACCTCAGCTAACACTTGTGCTTTAAAAATGGATATCATATTCCCTATTAAAAAAATGGATGCTAACACTTACTGCATTGGGGCTCGATTCTACTCAAACTTAAAATGGTTGTTCTTTTAATTTTTGTCGTTTCATGGTTATAGTTTTAGGAAACCTTGTCGTTTCGTATTTTGGAATCGATTTTTGTTTCTTGTTGCCTAATTTTCAGTGTCGTTTTCTCATTTACAGTCGTTTCATTTCAGCCCTTTGGCTTTCCACACTTTGTTGTCGTTTTGTCAATTTGTACCGTACTTCTGGTTTCATTGACTTTTATGTCGTTATTTCATTTTTGGTTTTCTCAATTTTCCATCGTTTGTCAGTTAATTTATTTTCAGTGTTTTTTTAGCTTGTTGTTTATTTTTGGTCAATTAGTTTTAAAGCTTATTTGGTAAAAACGGTTCCAATTGTTCTTTACCGTTCTAATGAAATTTGTTATAGTATTTTCTCTCATAAAATTTAAACAAAAAAAAGATTCAAGCCATTAAAAAAAATCAAACTGTTCTTCTAAGAGGACGCTTTATTCTCATTAGTTGAATTTTTTCCCCCTTCGTCGTTGTTTCACTCAACTGTCGCTTGTCATTTTCAACTTTGTTGTAGCTTATTCTTTAGGTGCCGTTTCACTCTTTCTCTTTTAGTCGTTCGTAACTTTGGCTCTCTTTTTTTTTTTTTAATCATTTGTCGTTTTCTTATTTATTTATTTATTTATTTATTTTACTTTGTGATCATTTTTTTATTGTTTCACTTCACTTTCATTCTTTTTTATGTCATTTCAACTTTTTCGTTGTCTTCTCATTTTGATGCCGTTTTCCCTTTGTTTCTTTTAATGTATTTTGTCGATCTTTACTTTGTTGCGTTATACTTCCTCTTTCAAATAGTTGGATTGTCGCCTTCTAGCTTCTTTTTTTTTAATTATTATTTTCTTGTCGTGTAATTTTTCTTTCTCGTTTTTTATATTTTCTGTTCCCTTTGCTTTGCATGTTGATGTCGTTTTTTTTTTTTCATTTTTTCTGTTTTACGCTTGTCAAATAATTATGACGTCGTTTTCTATTTTCATGTGCTCTGTAGTTGTCGTTCTGCAGTTGTTTGTAAATTTAAATTCTATTGTCGTTTACCTCTTTCTTGTTGTTTCTAACTTTTTTTTTGCTCTTGTCATTTCACTCAACTGTCGTTTGTCATTTTCAACTTTGTTGTGTCTTATTCTTCAAGCGTCGTTTCACTCTCTGTCTCCTTTTTCCTTTTTGGCAACTTTGGTTGTCTTTTTTTATCATCTTGTGTTGTTTTCTTTTTGCATGCTTGCTATATTTGTTTTACTTTGTGAACATTTTTTGTTTGTTTCATTTTACTTTAATTATTTTTTATGTCATTTTCAACTTTTTCCTTGTTTTCTCATTTTGGTGCCGTTTTACCTTTTCTTTTAATGCATTTTGTCGATCTTTACTTTGTTGCTTTCTACTTTCCTTTAATAAAAAAATTGGATTGTCGCCTTATGGCTTCTTTTTTTAACTATTGTTTTCTTGTCGTGTGTAATTTTTATTTTGCGTTTTTCATTTTTCTGTCCTTTTTGTCTTGCATGTTGATGTCGTCGTGTATATCACCTTATTGCCGGTTTCCGCTTGTCATTTAATTATGATTACGTTTTCCATTTTCTTGTTCTCTGTACTTGTCGTTTCGCAGTTGTTTGTGGATTTGAATTCTGTTGTCGTTTACCTCTTTCCTGTTGTTTCTGACTTTTTTTTTTTTTTTGCTCAAAAGAGCAAAGATCCATTAAATGATAACCTTCTTGTTTCTGACTTTGGTGTCGTCATTTCTTTGTTTCATCGCACTGTCGTTTGTCTATTTTCAGCTTTTCGTCGCACGCTTGCCACTTTCTTGTTGTTTCTCTATCTTGTAGTCGTTTATGACGTTACTGTGTCTTGTCGTGTTTTTCGTTTTGAAAGGGCGTTAAGTTTGCAGGAGATTTAAGTAAACAGTATATTTAAACTAAATAATTGAAGTAATAGTAGATTTTAAATTTATTTGAAGTAAATAGAAAATTTACTTGGCTAATTGTTTTTTTTATTTATAGTAAATAGAATTTGTGCCTGCTAAGTTTTATAATTACTCTAATTATTTTCAAAATTTGTTATTTATTTACGGTTAATTTTGTAAAAGTATATGTACCCTAATTTTCGTGCCCTTTTAGGTGCTTCTCTTTTGACGCTTATTGATTTTCGCTTTACTGTCTTTCATCACTTTAGCTGGCGTTTGTTTATTGGAATTCCAAGTGAGTTGTTGTCGTTTTAAATTTCCTGGTCGCTTTCAACTTTAATTGTCGTCCAACCTTTCTCGTCATTTACTTCGTTTATTTTGTTATGTATATCCTTTCCTTTTCTTTCCTTCCCTTTCCTTTCTTTCTTTCTTTCTTTCTTTTATTTTTTTGCCCTAGCTAGAAATGCTTACGTATTGTTTACCATTTTCCTTTCTCTTCATGTTGTTTTTAATCATCAATCCCATTTTCTTTTATCTTCTTTTCTGTTTTGGTTTTAGTTTTAGTTTAGGTTTGCATGTTTGTTTGTTTGTTTTTATTTTTCCCTGTGTCTACAAGAAAAGGATCCGAACGAGATCAGTGGAACAAACACACACCATCCATCCTTTCTCTTCGTCATGGCTCTCATCATTCATTCTTACTTTTTCTTTAGACACTTTCACCGTTCGAATTAACCACAAAAATTTTAACTAGGGACAACTTGGGATCTGAAATAACCGCATAGATATGTGCTAGAGTTTGGGGTGAGGGTAATCAAATTCTGTGCCCACATGGTAGAGTTTGGTGTGAGATTATGCGAAATTTGCAACCACAACATGTTATATATAAATTAAATTGTTTTGTGGCCCAATTTTTAAAAATGGATCAGAATGTTGTGCACCGAAAAACTTTGGTCTCTTGTAACTTTTGACCTTTGATGGTAATTCAATGGATTGATTGTTTGTCGTTGAAGCCATGCAGGTTTTGCTGCTAATTAATGGGCCAACAAGCAGGAATGGTGTTTAAACAGCTTCAGCTGTTTAGGGGAGGCTGCTTCTTGTCTTCCCAATTTTCCAAACGTTTCCTAGCCTTTTCCACCTGAAAATTAAATTAAATTCAGCTCCAAATAATTATTAAAACTTCCACACTGGTTAAGTTATTGTTGTCGTTGTTTTTTTCTTTTTTTTTTCAATGCTAAAATTGATACGTTGTTTTTTTTTTTATTACACCATTTCGGGAAAAAAATTCGGCTAAAAAAAATCCAGAACATATAACCCAATCCCATGACAATGACATCATTTTTTTTTAAGAATAAAAGCAATAAGTTTTACCTCTTGGTTCCAATCGGTTCGAAATGTTACCCACAATAAAATAAGAGTCTGCATCATTGTGCCCCCAATCATTCCAGACCATATTCCCTGTATATAAATTTTGCCAGCCATAGGCAATTAAGTTATTATTGGTCGGCCGAAAAAGGAAAAAAGCCAAGAAGAGAAAAACTCCAAGCATCAATATTTACTTTATTTTATAAAATTTTGAAGGACATTATATTACTTTTATTTTTATATTTTCCTTTTTAACTGCGTGAGGCTTATGACCACCACATAATAATAAAAAAAGATAACGTCTTGACCACTTGAGCAAGCCATTATTTTTTATTTTTTTAATACAATTAATCATTTTTGTATAATCATCATGAGCTGGGAAAATTAATGTACATACAACGTTATCACTACAACAATAAAATGGATGTGTATTGTGCTTAAGGGTGCGTTAACAATGTATTTAGAATTAAAAGCTGAAACCAATTTACTGTAATATGTGAGAACTTTACATTGTAGCATATTTTTACTTTACACTATAATATATAAGAGCTTTACACTATAGTAGTTTCAATTATGTAGTTGAAACAGTTTGTGAAATGTATCCTAACTAATTAGGAAAATCCTCGTGTATCGTGAAACAAATTTTATGGGCATATATATTGGAAAGGGATTGGGAAATAAAGAGTTGTTGATCATTAGACCATACCTTAGCACCAAGGTTGAACTTAAAGCCAAGCAAACAACCTAGAGGAATCCCAACCACATAATAACAGCCCACATTCACATACGCGACAAATGCTTGCCATCCACATCCTACCGCCACTCCTACGGTTTCAAAATTACAACTAATTCATCAGATAATTATACACCTATATACCCAAGAAAAATTAAATGAACCACATGAAAAAAATTTAATCCACATGTAGTGTGTAAATAATTGGAATAATCGTAACAGAATATTAATAATTAACATGTATTAATGCCTTCTAATACTAGTTTTTTCTTTCTAATCCTCACTAATTATTATTTTTTTTTTTAATGAAGAGAGTGAGAAACCAATATTAAGGTAAGTTAGAAAACCCAAACTAGATCTTAAACTAGCGCATCCTATATCAAAGCACACCACTTTGGTTTTTTTTTTTTTTTTTTTAAGGTAAAATTTCATTAAACTAAAAGGTTTTATAGACACCAATGATAATACGAATTACCCTATGGTACACAATATAAGATATTCGATAAAAACCGGTTCCATTAGTAGTGGTGCACAATATAAGATATTCGATAAAAACTAGTTCCATTATTAAATTCTGATGAAGCGACGAGACTCAATATTGGAAAAATTCCTCATTACATCAATTTGAAAATGCATAAGGCTCTTTTGAAACCGCTACAATTGATGGAATCTTTCAATCCATCAAGAGCATAAAAAATGTAGCTCTAAGGCCACCAGCATCTTCGTCTAGACGTATAACTAGCGGAACTTCTAATTTGCCTACACCTAAATCTGACGGACCACAAACAAACCTAAATGGTGAGAGATCCACCTCCATTATTACAAATAAAATACTAAAACTAGGTAGAAATATCAACGCCTTTATTACACTAAAACATAAAAAACTAAAACCAAAAGCACAACCCCGGCAAACCTTCAATGAGAGTATCGTCGATACAAGGACCATTAGGGCAGGAAGAATGCTTCTAGGGACAAGCGGCAAAGCCAACGAGATGACTTCAAATAGCAAAATATGAAGCACATACACCACCATCATCAACATCCAGAGCTGGCACCCCACCTCCAAAAGAAGCCTACCACCGCTTGGTCAAAGCCCAAAAAGAGTACAAACACTAGACGAGAAATACGTGAGAAAATGCCTCCAAGCCGTTTGGATTCCATTCTTTAAATGAAATCAAATCTGCCCCAATGAAACTAGCCCGCCAAACGCAGCCATCGCTATTGAAAAACCCTATAGCGATACGAGCCCCGTAACTAATTTTAAGGACCGAAAGTCCAACGACGCGCCCCCAAGCAGTCTTAGAATTCCAGCCAACTCACTCTCTCCTTTTTGTTCTTTTCCTAAGACCGGCTGACAATTTTTTTTTTTTTTTTTTTTTGAAAAGCGATTAAAAAAAACCTATAAAAAATTTAGGCAAAAGGCTTGTAAAGACCACAATCTAACCGAACGAGTAGGAATGATAGAAAACCAAATGAAAAAAAAACTATAAACTGCGTTCAAGAAGTGATTTGTTTTTTCTTTCCCTTTTTTATCCAGAACTTTGGCTGGTAAGTGAAATTGAAACATAATAGGATATCTTACGGTATGGTTTTAGAAAGGAAACTCCTAAATTGAAAAATGAAATAATTAAAACTAGAAGCGATGCTCATAATTAAAAGCTAGATTTCAGTCTATATATATATTTTTTTTATATATACCGGCCACAAACATTCTGCAATAGATAAAATTTCAATTTCAAGTAATATTATTTAATCTTATAAGGTCATAATCTACCACTAACAAAATAATAACACTCAGTCTATAAAATAGAATATATATTAAATTAAGGCAAAGTTTTAAATGGTAGAATCCTTATCCAATGAAGACGAAAAAGATTTTTCAAAAACTTAGCGTATTGATCAATGCCTGAAAATGATTGATAGAACCGCCAACATGCTCATAGTTATTTATTTCTTTGCTTCACCCTATGTCTGATGCTTGTTATTTTTTCAGTGGCACGTCTCCAAAGAGGTGTCCACATTTGTCTCACTCTTAAATTAAATAATGATATATCTTTGGTTATGGAACATCTTCACTGGAATGGGAAACTGATATATTAATAATAAACTTGATATTAGAAAACACTTTATAATGTAAATATTATTTTTAATACTAAATTTGTTATATATTAAATTAAATGATAATAAATTTGACATTTTAATTAACATTAGTTGGCAGATTGATTTTTTAGTTTAATAATTATCACATTTTTACTTTTTAATAATTAAAAATTTACTTTTATAAGCTCTAACATTTAATAATTATAATAAAAGATAAATACGACATTTTAAAAAGCATTATCCATTCGAGTATAAAATAAAATAACGGATTAAATATGTTATTTTTATTTTTTTTAATGACAAATGTAACATTGATATTATTATTTGTATTAGAGACGGTGTTAAACGTTTTATAAAATATGTACGTATGTAATCTGGTGCTTACCAGACAAAACAGGTTGCACTCCATTGAGAACGAGAGTGACAGCTAAGAATGGACAGAGCTCCGCCACTGCTTTGGCGACCGTTTCGCCGCTGGTGAAAGCGTAGCTGATGACGTGGCGCAATGCAAGCACCACAGCGGCCTCCACCACAGCGATAAGGAAAGATATCAAATTCACTACCACAACTGAAAACCCTGCCGACTTGGGATTTCCAGCCCCTAGCTCATTGCTGACCCTTACACTGTTACACATATTGAATACATAATTATTTATTGTATATGGCCAATTAGTTGATATTGTACGAATGTTACACATATCGCGTTACATAGTACATTTAAAAAAGGATTTATTAATCATCATGAGTTAGTGCTATTGATCCTTTGTCGTAGAATTAATGCTATAACGTTGTTTGGACGTCAAATGGGAAAAACGCAAATTTTTAAAGAAAAATCCCTTTCATTTCTACAAGATAAAACCTTACTAACAGTAGTAGGCCCAATTTAGTATATGATATACTATTTAGCCACTGTTTTAAGGTAGCGGATAGGGGTACTTATTTTTAAATAATAATTAATGCTATCACACGACAAACTGACCTTGCGGCAGCATTGAAGCCCACTGAAACCATGAACAACAACCCATTTACGGCCATGCTGCAAAAGGCATAACACCATCAATATCATAATTAATCATCAACGGTCAAAGTTAAACGGGCAATCATAATTACTATTCATATAACAGCTTTCATATATAAATTTTCAGAAGACAAATTTAGTTAGTCAACCTAGCTATAATGTAATTCTAATATCAAAGCATTTTTAATTTTGGCTATTTCCAATCTAAATAGAAGAAGATTGTGAACTTATCAAATTGGAATCTGTTCAATTTATATTGAAATTGATTTGACAATAATAAATTGGTATAATTACTGTGGATAGTTGCTAAATATTAACGAATATGTACCACCAATGGTGTGTAGCAATATAAGGTATATTTTCTTTTCTTTTCAGCATGTACCTAAGCTTCGATACTTTACACTTCCAATTGAAGATCCTTATATAAGCAGTATGTTGTGCATCATTAGGAGTTGTGGTAGAAACGAAAACTAGGCCCATTCTTCAAGTAGAATTAGGATAAATTCCTTCCGTTCTTTTAGTAGACTCTGAAATTTTCAAAGTGACTAAGAGAATGGGGATAGGATGATGCTAATCATTTTTTTAAGGTGGAAAAATGTAGAAAAAAATCAAGCCAAGATCATTATAAAGATCTAGTGGGTTCGGCTCCACATTGATGTTTTGTTTTATTCCGTATTTGAAAGGAAAAAAAGAATATGTGGACACAGAAAGTATGATTCTACACACACACACACACATATATATATATATATACATATATATATGTGGTGGGGAAGGAATATGCACAAACATGTATGCCAGTCGCACTCGAGAACATGAGCAGCATGAGTGATCACATTCATGCATGGTCTGTTCTACCTTGTCTGTTTTGTCCTAGTTGAAAAGCATATATGATATAGGATCACTTACATGATCACTTACACACACACACACACACACACACACACACAAACACAAACACAAACACATATACATACATATATATATATATATACACATATATATATGGTAGGGGAAGGAATATGCACATACATGTATGTCAGCATTAACAATATCCCTAATTAACAAAGCACATACACTGAGCAATTTGAAATTAATTTGATTACATGCTATTCATTCGTAACAAAGCAAATTTCCTTTTCTTTTCCCCTCTTATTTTATGAAGAAGCACGTTCTAATTGTCACTTTAGATTATAAAATTATTACACATAAGCAGTTAATTAGAAAAGTGTTAAGTTTACCCAAAAATTAAAAAAAAAAAAACTGTTAAGGAGAATAAGACAAAGAAGCTAATGACAGGAAAGATACCTTCGATTATCATCCCCCTCGCAATCATGCATGTGATAGGGTCGTTTGGGCAGCGTGACAGCAAAGATGCTTATATAAATATCATTCTTTTAGCCTAGACACTTTGCAATTATTAATTAATTAATTAGAAGAAAACCACTAAAAAAACAATTTAACTCTGATCCTTATCTAACTAAAGTCAATATTACCACTTTATTATGCATAAAGATTCCAAACAGAAAGAACAAGAAAACCAAAAACATTTTTTCATTAATATCAATACTATTACAAATCTTTAATACTATTACAAATCTTACTACTCTGACGTTTAGTTTTAACCTCTTGGTTAATGCAAGCCGCTTATTTTCAGTTGGACTCTGTGACCAGAAAAACACAATGATATGAAGCGGAATAATACAGTAAATAAACATATCTGAAAAAAAAAAAAAATAGAAAGAACGAACCAAATTGTGACACCTTGCCCGTCAAAACCCGAATTTTCTTTTTTTTTTCACACGGCTTGCTTTTGCTTTCTTATTTTATCTGTCAATTTCAAAACCTCCACCACAAGTGATTTTTATAATGAGCGGTCGACCAAGTTATCGGCATTTTTATTATCAGTTGGTGATTGGTCATGTGACTGATGAGAGATGCAATTTTGTTTTCTTACAGAAAAGTGACATTTGTTTTTGTCTCATAGCTGTATCAAGCATGCGTCTTCACTGTCAGGAAATACAAAAATCTAAATTTAATTTACTTTTTAAACAACATATAAAAATTTTCTTCCACCGGAAGGATTAGGCTTCACACACATATATATCAACATCTTTTGTTTGTTTCCTTTATACATGTATGAATAATTTGACCCTATCAGAGACAATAATTAGAGTAGAGAGAATGTATGCTTTCGTGTCACCCATGTGCTCCTTTCAGGGTTTTCCAAAAACATTATCATTAATTGCAAGAAAGTATCATCATCAACTGATTATTTACTACTCCTCCACAAGGCAACAAAAAATTTTCAACAACCGTGTTTCTTTTTTACTTTTTTTTTTTGTACCTGTTAATTTAATAATATATTACATTTATGAAAATATCATTATCTTATGAATTAAAATATTAAAAAATTGTACAACATTATTTAAAATGTAGTATCAATTAAAATACTTTAATTTAAAAAATATTTTAATATGACCTATATAATTAATAGGGCTTGAAAGGGTACATGAAAAATTAGACATGTGAACAGAGTCGGGCAATAAAATTTGTACTATACAATTAGAAATTAATAGAGGCGCCGCCTTAAAAAAAATGATGTATTAATAATTAGATTAGCTCCATTTTCCCTAAATATATGGTAACCAATAGGATGTGCTAACAGCGATAGCAGCTGTTTTAGCTAACAGCCTGACACTCAAAGAAGTTAACAAGTACCAGGAAAAAAAAAGTTAACAATTACAAGCTGGTCATGAACGTATATATTGAACTCTAAACTTAGTAGAATATATATCATCAGAGGATTTACGATAACCCAGCATCTTCCTTAACGCACGCGACTTCTGCGATTCAGTGTGTTTTATAATTTATAAATATACATTGAAATTAATTAGAATCATTAATTTGTTCTATGGCTGATGATTTTCGTCTTATTTTCACACTTATAAATTGACTTTTTTTTTTTTAATAATGGAATTATCAAAACTGAACGTCAATCGTAGAAAGAAACGCGATCATGCCTGAAAGTTGGAATTTAATAAAACGATCGATAGGAGATCAAATCATTGTAAAAAAAGAGAAAAGAAAAAAATACCGAGCCTAAATTTTAAAAAGCTTATATTTAATATCCTCCATATCCTCCATGTATACGCTCATAATCTATACTTCATAAAAACTGTTGCAAGGAAAGATATACTTTGTCATGCATGTCATCAAGTAATACAATTTATATGAAAGTCTCAAGTATAGTCCAAACGTAAACCAAGAAGTCTATGTCAGGTTATGCATCATCATATATATATATATATATGTATGTATATTTTTGAAATTGTGAGCAGAAATTCAAACTTTCTCATTTTAGTAAAATTAATGTAAATTTACCATAAAGCTATGCTTCCAACCACCCATCATATCATATTAAAATCAAACAATATTACGATAAAATTTTCGACTCCCTCTCCACAAAATTCCCCATATATGTTTCTCTAAATATGCATGGCATAATTTTGTCCTTATGATTCAGTTGACTACAATGATAACGCACTCTTTTTCTTTACTCAAGTTTTTTCCCTATTAAATTTTACAAGATTTTTAATGAAACAGTCTCTAAATTTTTCTTCAAGATTCGGTCTTGTAACATACGGTTGTCAAGTTTCTGTGGGTTTGTCGTAGTTTCTGTCGGAAGCAACTGTTCTATGCTCACAGGCCTTTTTTTTTTCGCTTTTTTGTTTTGGATTGTTTCATGTTTGAGATTTGTGTTTTTTTTTTTTTTTGGTTTTCTTTAATAGTTAAGTTCAATATGTAATATTTTGTTTTAATAAATTTGAGTTGGAATTTGACAGATGCCTTGATCTTTAATGAGCAGTGAAAACGTGCTAAAAGCCTGTAATGTCAGGCAATTATACTCTCGATTCTGATCTCCTCATGATTCAGTTAAAAAAAAAGTGCTTACCATACAGCAAGAGAATCCAAAGCAAGCTGAGGATTATCGAGCAATCCAGCGATCAAAACCAAAATCTGAAAGTACCAAGTCTCCAAGCATAGCATAACCGCCGACGCCGCTGACAAGTTGAAGAACTCCCACAGCCCAGAAAAAGCCTGCAAACTGAACCCTCTCCAAGTCATCTTACACCGGCTACTCATCAAAATGTACACGAACTGGGCCCCAACTATGATCCACCACGACAAGCTCAGCACTGCAGACACCCCGATCAGCCCTAGCGCCATCTTGTAGGCCGCCACCCAGCTCAGCAGCAGGTGGACCCCGAGCGTCGCGGCCGATATCCACGCGCTCGGAGCCACTATGCTCTGCGCTTGGAGGAACTTCTGTATGGGGAAGTTGACGGCGTAGGCGAAGATCTGGGGGATCAAGCCGTAGACGAAGACCGCAGCCGCCGAAGCCATTTCCTGCGGCTCGCCGAGTAAGAGCAAGATTGGCTTGGATAAGATGTAGACGACGGTGACTGGGATGCCTGTGAGGGTTAGTACAATTGTCGCTCTCTGTAGATACACGCCTAGCATTTCGTGCTTGTGGGCACCGTATGCTTGCCCACACAGAGTTTCCACCGCACTTCCCATACCTAACTGTTTGATAAAAATAAACCCGAGTCCCATGTTAGATAAATATAAACATTATTGACTAAGAATATTGAGTCGTTCTACTTAATAGATGTTTTACCATGAGACCATACGCCAAGAGTTGGATGCCGCTGTTGCCGAGAGAGGCAGCGGCGAGCTCGAGGTTTCCGATGTGGCCAGCGAAGACGCGGGTGGAAAGGGACATGGCGTTGTTGATCATGTAGACCAGGATGGCTGGAGCGGCGAGGCGGAAGAGGAGCTTTAGCTCTATCCATGAGGCCTGCCGGAGACGCTTGGAGACCGGCAAGCGGGTGTCGGACAGCACCTTTTCAAGTCGGGAGTCCCCTACAGAGTGGCCGGATTCTGGTGAGTCGGCGAGTACTTGGGATGGAGAAGTCTGAGTAGAGTTTGATAGTAAGGGCTGGTGAAGTTCCTCTTGAGAGTCCATGGGATGATAGTTTGTGGTATAAGCAGAGCCGTATTTGATTTTGTTTGTGCTAATTAGAACAGGATATTTTGGGAAAATAAATGGGATGGCCCTGGACGACAGCTGAGACGAGTCAAGTCACCTCATCTATATATAGTAGTTTTCTCTTCTTTTCATGTCTTGTCTTTTCTTTTCTACTTCATTATTGCGGCTTTAACTTAGTCGGAGATATTTACTATATATTAATTAGGGAATTTCTACAATGAAACCTTCAATTCTCATTTATGAGAGACAATTCAAAGATGAAAAATGTCTAGATTAGTCGCGCGTCTCATGCATTAATGTGTGCTGTATGTGATTTTACCATGATGTTGTCATTTTCAGCTTGCTCCATTTTTTTTTTGCTTGAAATTGTTGCCAAAATTTCATCTCTTTTTTATTAGAGTATAGATTATAACGTTAGTCCTCAACCTTTTACGAAAATGTTATCTTAGTCTCTAACTTTTTTTTAATTGAATCGACCTCAATCTTTCATTTTAATTGTTGAGAGACCATTATAACTGGCACCTACTAAACTTTGTGTCACTTGACCTGCGCATGGGGTCTATAGTAAGAGCATTTTAGTAAAATTCTTAATATCTTTTTAAAAAAATTTAAAATATTTATTTAAAAATTAAAACTAAAGCGTAAAAAAATAAAAAAAAAAAGCAAAACAATTTCTTAATTTTAAAATATTAAAAAATCAGCAAAACCCAGCCATTGTTTACGATTGGAAACAGGAGTGGGGGCAAGGTGGTAGGGGGACACGATGGGGGGGGAGGGACACAACGAGGGTGGGGTTGGCAGGTTGCCAGAGGAATGGGGCATGAAAGGAGAGGAGCCGACAAGGTTGTAGGGGCTCAATGGTTACCAAGTGGCAGGTGGCTCAACGGCGTTGGGTGAGGGCTAGGCTAGACTTTATCTTTCGCGGTGAGAATGGGGACCAACGGGGTTAGGGTGGCTCTGGGAGGTTTAACGAGGTATGGGGTAGGGTCATCCGTGGGGTTGGGGTGGTTGGGTGTGGAGGTGAGGTCCTTAGCGCTGGAGGGGGGGCGGTGGGCAAGGGTGAGTGATAGGGGAAGGAGCTGGGTTTTCGATTGTTTTGTTTCTTTGTTTTTTTGATTTTTTTTGTTGATTTTGAATTTTTTGGGTAAATATCAAACCAATGGCTATAATTTAGTGTTTTTAAATTAATGGTTGTGATTTACCCTTAATTTTTTAATGTATCAATTTTTTTGAAGGGTAACATAGAAAAATTTTAACTAAAAAATGATATGCAGTAATTTTAAACGGTCAAACTAGTTTAACCATTTTTCTCAGCAACTAAAATGAAAGGTTAAGGTCATTTTAATAAAAAAAAGTTGAAGACTAAAATAACATTTTCTTGAAAGGTTAGGAACTAACATGATAATTTACCCTTTTGTTGTTATTGTTCATCTTCTTCTGAACATGTTGTACGACATAAAAGCCCAAAAGAAACATTTTCTAATTTTTTTTAGCTTTTGACCGATTTTAAAAGAGGCTAACAAAATTCCTTGAATTTGAAGTGTTAAGTTAATGAACACCTACCAAGGAAACTTATCTCCAAAACCTGGTGATCAAACCCTTCTTATCTTTCTTCATCCTATTCTCAAGAGAAGGGAAATTGATGAAATTATAGGCAAAGTTCTATGACATTTTCTATAAACAAAGACAACAAAAGGGAAAAAAACACACCAAAAAATTCCTTAAAAATTTGAAAAAGACAGATTCCTCTAAGGATAAGAGGATAAGGGTAATGCAACTGGCATAGACAGAGGAGTATTAACCCCTTCCATGACCTCCATTGTGTTGTGATGAGATTACGACCCCATGGACAGATGCCGGGACAAAATTGCAAGCTAGTCGGTGGAGGTATAGTTATTTACACAGTAAATAAATTATTTATATTTTAAATCTGCTATTTTCTATAAATATTTTTAAAACCTACTATTTATTTTAAAAAGTTTCAAAAATTTGTATTTTTTTCATTCTCCCTTTCTTTTTCTTTTTCTTTTTTTTTTTTTATAAAATAAGCCAAATAGCACATATGGAAAAGATGTTACAAGTTTTTAAAAGATGTAGTGAATATAGCATGAGAATTAGGATTTATAACATGAGAAATTGAAAATAAAAAACTTAAAATATTCTCATCATTCTTTTCTTTACCTTTCTCTCCTCCCTCGCCAACCCTAGCAATGGTTAGGAATACAGTATGTCCCAATAAATACAAAAATTTATTGATGAAGTCATCAAGGACCGAAAAATACCATATTTATACCAAAATAGTATATTTTCATATAAATACAAAAATTTACTAGCGAGTTTGTTAGCAGCCATGAAATATAGTAATTACATGTAAATTTAAAAATTTACTGAAGATCTCACTAGCAGTCAGGAAATACCATAACATTATCAATGATGGCGACATTGCTGGGGTGGGTAAATACCATCAAAAACTAGAAAAATAGGAAAAAAAAAAAAGAAAGGAAAACATAAGAACAACAACTTCAACCACCGCTGACAGCCATAGCCATCATGCATCCTCAGACACCATCTGATTCATGATGCTCAAATGCCAATGATCTCCAAAACTTCTCCAATGGTTTGACCACTGTCATGACTGAATTGAGGGTGGGTCGCAACCCACTTTGAGGTAGACAGTGTTGTACAGTCGTGATTTGTGGCAATTCCAATCAAGTGGTCATGGTGGCTCTCTGGTGAGGTAGACGACACCATGCGGTCACATTGCTACCTCCTTAGAATTGTGATCTTCTTGTGGTGTTGCTATGGAATGGCTGTGGTGGCTTTCCAATAAGGTGTACGACACTGCTTCATACTCCGACTACCCCCTCTGCCACCTTCGACGACTCTTAAAAATGAAAGTTTTCTCCCCTACTTTGTGTATTTTAGGTTGGATATTGCAAGTAGCGTATGTGGACTAGACTTTTTTTTTTTTTAAAAAAAACCATTGATTAAATCCAACAGTTAAGATAAAAGGTCTCATCAATGATTAGGAGGTCTCACCATAGTTATAATTATTAGGTTATTTATCTTTTATATATTGTATTTTAAGTTTATTCAAACATTATACTTTCAGTTTTGATCTCATTAAATGTATATATTCATATTAGATTTAATATACAATATATACTTTTTCTCGATTAATCATCAGTTTTGACCTAAAAATTACCTAAAGTACCCTTTTAGTTGAAAAATAAGAGAACTTTGAAAACTTAAAAAAAAAAAAAACTAAACATATAACATGCCTTAAAAATGAGTGTTTTGTGTGTTTTTATTTTTCTTCTTATTTTTGAATTTTTTTTCTCTTTTACTTGAGAATAATTTGGTTATTTAGTCATTTTATAGATCAAAATTAACTATTGACTTTTCTTATAAGATATAGATTTATGTGTTAATTCTAATCCAAATGTATAAATTCGATAAAATAAAAAATAAAAAGGCGCGTTTATATACACCTCTTATTTTACTTTTTATACACCCTTTCTTAAACCACCCTCCATCCTACTTGTTACACCCTGCTCAAATCCTAAAAAGTCCTTGCACAAAATTATGGCATTGTTTTTTTTTTTTTTCTTGTTCTACCACCAACTAATCACCAAACTTACAATTTTTATCCTAAACATTATTCTTTTTACGTGAAAAAAAAAAGAAAAAAAAATCATGCTTTTGATAATTTGTTATAAAGATAATATACACATGATTTGTAAGGTTTGTATACAAATCAATCAATTTGTACTTCCTTAAGTTAAACAAAGAGAAGGATACTTTTTATTTTTATTAAATGATAATTTTCTTTATGTCGTTTTTCTTTTTATTGAACAAAATTTTTGGACTCTTTCATTGGAAACTATAATGATGTATTGCTCAAGATTCATAAAGACTAATTATAAATCAAATAATTTGCACAGTTCATCACCAACAATAGTTTATATAATTCGTGCACATGAAAAATAAAAATTTAATAAAAATATGTATTTTAAAGAAAAAATAAAATATATTTTTTTTTGTACGAAGGCTCATTTATGGTGGAATCATTTTTATTCTTATGTAAAGTAGGGCAGGCACAATAATTCTTTAGAATGTCATAATTGCTTTTTAAGGTGGGGTGTATAATGAGTATTTTTTTATCCTTAAAAAGTAATTTTGTTAAGGGATAATATAGAAATAGAAAATTCTATTAAAAAAAGAGCATGTGAAAAGTAGAATGAGTGGTATCAACAGATACATCAAAGTAAAAAATATATAGTTTTTGAATTTTAGGGATTATAAAAAGATAAATATTTTTTAATTATTAATTAACCTTTTTTGCCTCTTGCGAGTTGCTAAATAACGAATTCCTCCTTTTTTAATAAAGTTTTTGCTTATAGAAACAGTTGTTGTTTTGTGTCATTGTTTGTGCATGTGCATATATCCACATATATTTTGTGCGATGATGAGTTGTTGAATTATTTTTTACTTTCTTCAGCTTATGATTAATAAAATGTTCATATATACAAGCAGATTTTTCCCCCTTTTCGAGGCAGTTTGAAATGGCTTATTATATCTAAAAGTTACTTACGAGCACCTATTTAGGTGATTCAAATATTTATGGCTTTTATAAACATTTATTGTAAAGTCAGACCAAAAATGCTTATAAAAAAACACTTATGAAAAGTTTTTTATATATAGTTTTAACCTTATATTTGAAAATAACAAATTAAGAATTTCTTTTATATTCTTAAATTACATTACTTTTTATATCAATAAAGACTTTTAACTTATTTGATCAAACAAGAGTTACAAAACTTTTTATGTACTATCTAAACACTAATTAAAAAACCAGTTTATACTTATCTTTTACTACTGCTTAAAACAAAACCGTGAACTATCCCAAAAGGGCCATTCATGTTCTCCTAGAGTGCATGCGAGAAAAATCAGTGAAAAAGAGAAAAGTAATCTTCTTTTTATTTTTTATTTTTTATTTTTTTTTACTCGAAAGCAAAAAACACGTTAGAGAGAGAGCTAGGAGAAGGAGCCAGATAGCTGTGAATGAAATATATGCAACTCAAAGAGAAAAGGTGGTATTATTAAGACGGCATGTTTTTACAATGGCAAGTCAACTAGTCAAGTTATTACCAAAAAAAAAAAAAAAAAATCAACTAGTCAAGTATTCGTGGCGGAAACATCAGCAAAATATGAAAACAACAAAGACAAAAAGCCAATTCGTTTCATCATATTCTTTCATTCTGGGCAGGGCCTGTTTAGCCAATTGAAGGGGAACGGCGTTAGGCGAATCTTTTGGAGAATTTTTATAAATTTTATCTTCTTAAATTTATTGTTTTTTTTTTAATTATTGTGATGCGTGTTTCAAACTTATAATATATGCCTATAACGCCCCAAAGTGCGTTAGTAAATAATTAAAATTAAAGTTAATAGAACGGAGTCAGCTAATTCAAAATAAAAAATAGACTATTACTAGAAATAGGTAAAATACTTGTTTTGGAGTCTTTAAATTAAAAATAACAAAAGTCTAAAATTGCAAAATGTTTCAAAAAGTATATAGACTTGGGACACTGGCGTATTGATATAGTTTTTATATACAGAATACAATATTGTACTGGGAATTAAAAATTAAATACAGTAACACTGTACATAAGTTGTCTCATGCTTTGGGCCCCTAAAAATAACGACTGAGTACGACTAGCAGCAAACACAATCTATAATATCTTAAAATGGGGGAAAAAAGCATAAAAAAAGGTGAGCTAAATGCTCAATAGGAGAAAAAGGATTACGAGGAAAAAATAACTTCAACCACATGTATCAATTCCCAGTATGCATTTTACAGCATAAAGCGCAACAAAATTACCATATCATCACATAACAATGTATATATGCATGCAAGTATATAGAGCTAAACCTGTAGCTCATTCTTGAGCTATTGGACTAATTCTGGAGCTCTTTTAGAGTTTTCCTACCTAGTCGGAACTTTGAAGGTCTTAGAAATCATTCTGTGTCAATGAACTTGGCAATGTTGAACCTCACCAACATCGATACATAAATAAATAAATACTTTGAACCTCACCAATTTCTATATAGAGAAATAAATACGGTGAACCTCACTAAGCCAGAGGCATCAAGCCTTACAAAGACTAACCAACATATTTCAACTTAGTCTCAAGGGAAATAGGTTCGATTAGAATGGGACGTTTACCCATCATTGCAAACAGATAAGTGAAAAGTAACTAACATAATTTAAATAGTAAACATAATCAACAGAAGGTAAACTCACACCTCCTATGCTTACTCTACTATAAGGTGCACAATACTCATAGTAGTTATCATACCGCGACCTGAGCAATAGAGCCTAAGGGCCTATGCTTACCTGAATACCATAACCCAAGCTAATAGATCAAGGTTCTTCATACCGAACATCTCGCCAAGTGCGATGATCGATGCAATGTAATGCATATACCAATGCAACAATTATGTAAATATAACATACCATATATAACATATCAA
>CAMOHE010050472.1:23818-35963 GCA_946598075.1 Artocarpus hirsutus | reverse complement strand
CTCATAATCTGGTATATGATGAAAACTAACCAACCATGCAGGTTTAATGTGGTAAGAATAAAACCTTAAGGTGAGTAATGGTTTTTCCTACTGAGCATGTTGTCGCTCATTCCCTGTTATATTCATCTTTTCAGGACTCATTAAGTGTGAGGTGGCTACACGAAAAATAGTTGGAGAAGCTATGTAGCTATATTATGTTGGGATTGCTTTGAATGCAAAGAATGATCATCATGATAATGTAAGCATCCATTGTTACTTTCTGTGACTGTATTAAGATTTGTTGAGGGTTGAAATGATGATGATGACAGTTGTATATTGTTAAAATTTAAGGTGCTAGATTAAACTGTGGTTTATTTATTTGTTTATGTTTTTATTTTAATTTAAGAGTTTTTATTTAAGTCCTGGACAAATTACTTTGATTATTTATATTTATTTTCTAATCTTTATTTTATTTAATAAAAACTGTTAACCCCCACTTAGAGGCATTATAGAATATTACAAAACCTCAATAAAATGGCATATTTTCATTGGCTATATAGTTGGGGATTTATTCCTCTCCACTCTAAATGCATAGGCAGAAGTATCGTATCAATTGGGGCCAAATATTTCTAAGCTTGAGTGTTTATAAAAGTAGACAATAAAGAAAAACAACTAATTTGTGTTATTGAGATCTTACAAAGCCTCAATTAAATGGCTAAATTTCATGAGCTATATAGATGGGGATTTATTCCTTTTATTCGCTTCAAATGCATAAGAAAACAAAAAAGTTATGACATTTAGAAGTTTAGGTATTTATAAAGGTAAAAGCGAAAAAGAAAACAAAAAGTAACTAAATACGTGTTAATAGGTTAAAATCTGCATGTTACTTGTCCTCAATTATGTGCTACTGTGACAACCGTTATTTTTCTAACAGGCATTATTATAACTAAATTAATTATTAGTGTGTCAATTAAAATTTTGTTTCATCTAAAATCTATTTCACGTTATTTATTTCTACCTATTTTCAAAATTTTCTAAAATTTTTCTATACCTATTTAGTATATTTACCAAAATGACCTTAGAACTTCTAATTAATTATAAAAATGCCATTTGGCATTATTTGCTTCAAAAGTCTTCGATGGAGATTTGATCTTACCTGTCCAACCTTCTCTTGTCTCCTCTTTCTTTTATTTCTTCTTCTTCTTCTTCTTCTTCTTCTTCTTCTTCTTCTTCTTCTCTCACGACAACTCTCTCTCTCTTTTGCTCTCTCGTTTCTTCTCTTTTTTCTTCTCTTTGATTTCTCCAAGATCAAGGATCATAAACTCAGCTTCAAGATAATCAAGAGAGAAATTCAAAGCTATTTTCTTAGATCTTCAAAAATCACAGAACAAAGATCAAGGATTTTTACGAACAAAATCACTAATTTTCTTCATGCTTGAGATAAGGTTTTCTAAGCTAAAACTTTGATTTAAATTTGTGTTTTAGCATGAGATTTGTGAAAAATATGTGTTTGATATCTGTGAATAATTATACAATGTTTTTGAAGTTTTATTTACATACATCTTTGTTAAAAATGAGATTCGAACTAGTTTTAAAAATTTTGATTTTTGTTTTAGATTTGTATTTGGGTATGAAAATTTTAAGAAAGATAATCTATATATGTTTGAATGTGATATTTTATAGTTTTTATGTATTTTCTACATCCTGGAAGTTGATAAAAAGGATTGAATTGAGTTTTAAAGTTCAAAACCTTTGAAAATGAGAAACTGGATCTCCAAAAATTCTTCTATCAACAGGCCAGACTTGCCAATCGGCAAGCTAGACTCATCGATAGGTTCGACATGCCAAACCCTATAGACCGGCAAGCCAAACCTTATAGATCTCCTAGCCAAACCTTATAGATCGGCAAGCCGAACCTTATAGATCAGCAGGCTAGCATAAAAGTTTGAAATGTATAGTTTGATTGGTAGGCCAAAAGTTATAGATCAGCAGGCTGATTGGGTAGTCCGAGCGCATTTGTTTTTCATCATTTTGTGTTACAAAATGTTCCAAGGATTTCATATTAATGATTATGGCACACTAATAAAAATAGATGATAAATTAACATGATTATAGAGTAGGATTCAAGTTGAAGTATGGTTGTTTTATACGTTTGAGGATAACGATGTACTTGGAGCTTACGTGGTGAACTTGGTTTCGTGAGCTGGAGGTTATCAGCAGTATATTTGCTAAGATGTAAGGAATCTATTACTTATCTTTTGTGAGGTTTTGATTAATTAAAATTAGTTCTTTACATTGGAAGATGTGTATATGATATTTTGAATGTATATGAATATTACTCATGACACAATATTATGGAACTTGTCTGTATTATATAGCGAGAATGAATTAATTTGACATGTATTGATATAATTGAGAACCATGGTTAGAAAACTTTGACTCTATACATAATGATTGATTATAGAGGAATGGTAAAGTATGAAGAGAGCGGCAGTTATATCCTTAGGCATGAATACCATAAAAAGTAAAATAGGGAAAAGTGATGACACGCTCTTAGGTTGAAAGTCCCAAAACGCACTGTATAGGAATCGACTTAGTGAGGATCTAGGGCTTGATGTCCCTTCACCCAACACTCTTATAAGGTATTCAGCAGGGTCGTTAGAACTATTTTCACTGTAGCATGTGAAAGCTTTACAATGTAACGATTTTTTTTAATTGTTACTGTAGCATGTGAGAGCTTTACACTGTTTGTAATTGAGAAAGTGGTTTAGACCACTTTTGCCAAACACAAGGTTAGAATGATTAAAGAGTGGAAAAGCGTGACCATTTGGGTTTCAATGAGTTAAGTGATGTGATAAATCATGATACATGTACATATGTATATGCACGAAACTTAGTAATAATTAACGTAAGGCATCTACGAGAAATGATCATAATGAATCTCACAAGTTGAATAATGTTAACAACTAACAACTATGCATATATTACTGTGGCAATGATAAAAACCTAAAGGTGAGTAATGGTTTTCCCTACTGAGTATGTTGTCGCTTATTCCCCTATATTTTCATCTTTTCAAGTCTCATAAAGTGTGAGGTGGCTATGAAAAAAATAGTTGAGAAAACTATATAACTGTATTCAGTTGGAATTGTTGCGTTTGTTAAGAATGTTCTTCATTATGATGTAAGCATCGTATGTTACTATTGGTGACTTTATTAATATATTGAAGGTTAGAATGATGATTATGACAGTTTTATATTATTAAATTAAATGTGCTATATTAAACTGTAGTTTGTTTATTGTTTACATGTTTATTTCGATTTGAAAGTTTTTATTTAAATCCCAGGCAAACTTCTTGTGAAGTTTTATTTTTATCTTATGATCTTTATTTAATTTATTAAAAACTGTTAACACCCACTTAATAGCATTATAACTGCCATCAAAAATTTAAATTTAAACGCAAAACATATTAGAATATGTAACGTCCCTATGTGGGGGTTAGTAATATTGAATAAATAAAAATAAACTTATATTTAATATCTTTCAAATCAATAAAACAATACCCATGGGTCTTTAAACAAAAATCGTTCAAATACAAACTATAATTTTTAGTGTATCACTAAATATTTAAAATACAGTCATCATCACCATAGTACAATTCTCAAATAATTTGACACAGCCATCACAAAAGTAATACAAATCTTACATGTTCTAGAAGAGTTGCTAATAAACAAAGATCTTCTAACAAGAAACCAGCAGTGTTGTTGCCTATTTCTCGTCAGACAAGTTGCACTGAGTTCCACTTGAGAGATATAAATATGATAGGAATGAGCATCGACATGCCCAGTAAGAAAAATCATTACTCACCTTAAGGTTTTATTCATTACCACATTAAAACTGCATAGTTAGTTAATTTTCATCATATTTCAGATTATGAGGTTTATTATAATCACAATCCTGTGGATATCATAATTAATCTTTATCGAGTTTTATACTTATACATATAAACAAATATTACAATTCATCATTATTCCTATGTATCTACATTAAATAGAGTATCACTCAACTCATCGAAATCCAAATAGGCGCGCTTGATCACCCTCCAAACATTCCAAAGGTGTTCCGGTGAAGGGGCATCAAGCCCCAAGTCCTCACCAAGTCGATTCTTGTACAGTGCGTTCTGAGACTTTCGACCCAAGGGAGCGTTATCACCTCCCCTTATTTTACCTTTTAGGGTATTCATGTCCAATGATATAACCGCCGCCCTCTTCATGCCTCACCATAACTTTATATTAAATCTTTATTTATAGAGTCAGTTTTTCTAACCATGCTTCTCAATTTACAACATGTGTCAAATTATTATGTTCCTTACTGTACAATACATGACGAGTTCTACATCGTCATATTATAGATATAATCATATACATTCAAAATACTATATACATATCTTGTAACATAAAACAACCAAATTTTAATTTACCAAAACCACATAAAAATATGAGTTATAGAATCCCTACCTTTTTACAAATATCCATTGATAATTTTCTAGCTTACACAATTCATCACGTAAGCTCCAAGTACGTCGTTATCCTAAAACGTATAAAATAACCATACTTTAACTTAAATTCTAATTTTTAATTATGTCAATTTATTATTTATTTTTTATTAGTGTGCCATAATCAGAAATGTACTAAAATTGTGAATATCACTTTTCTAACTTAATTTTAGTAAATTATAAAATAACAATAAAATAACAAAAAAATATATGAATTTTATTTTGGCATAAAATATATTAAATTAGATTTTTAAAATAAATAATACAATTTTAAAATATTTATAATTAAAATAATTAAAAAGTTTGATATTTATAAAATTATTTGAAATTACAACCTATATAGAAAACTATCTATTATTTTCGAACCATTAACTATCTAATAACTATCCTTGTCCTATAGTCTGGCCCCCTTTTACTTGACCTGATGTTGGGGGTTTGAATCCTATCTAAAGTTTCTTTTTATTGAATTTTTGTAGGGAAAAACGACACTTGAAAAAAAGCATGCAGTGAACCTAAAATTTGTTTTCTAAGCCCCTTAATCCAATTCTTAGTTTATTAACAGCTTTTTATACATCAAAACTATATATAAACAATACATAATCATCTCTAAACATCAAAAACATATATTTCACAATCTACACACTAAAATATAGTTTAAAATCAAAGTTAAAGTTTTAGAAATTTAACCTCAAAACTTAATTCAAAAGCGCTGTTTGATCTTGAATATCCTCGAGTTTCTTTAATCTATGAGCTTGTGGAAGGTTGTTTTTGTGGATTTGAGAGAAATGACTTGAAGATGTTACTTGAGTTTTGCCTTAAACTTTCTCTACCTTTGGCTTTGTTATTAAGGAAGAAGAAAAGAAGAGAAAAGAGGAAAGCAAGGAGAATGAGGGACACGGAAAGGAGATGGAGCTGGATTGATTTAAAAGGAAGCAAAATAATGGAAAGGAGGGGGACAAGGCAGGTAAGTCACGGAAAGGATTTGAAAGAAAGAAACGAAGAAGCAGTTGAGGAAAAGATGTCTATGTCTTCTCAGGAGACTTTGTCAAAAAAAAGCCAAAGTGACATTTTTGTAAATAAGTGAAACATCTAAGGGCGATTTAGTAATTTTTAAATACAATTAAAATTTTAAATTGCCATGTTTATACATTAAATTTACAAAATTATTCCTGTTAAAATAATAAGTGTTACAGAAAAAGACTTTTTGCCCCTCACTTTATTCTTAGAATCACATAAATATCAATCCTAAAGTAGGCAAGTGACCTATTGCAATCGGTTTGATTCCGCAAACACTTCCTGACACCATCTGCAAAATGCCCATTCACACAATAATGCTAACTGATGCAACCAACCTTCTAATGACACGTAGGTGACGTTTCAAAACATCTGGCATACCATAGAGAGCGCCAATAAGTACACAGTTAGGGCCCGTTTGGTAAAAGGATTCGAGTTATGGTAATTTGGATCATTTTGATTAAAGTATTGTGATTTGTGTCATGATTTGAATTATAATTTGAGTTAGTGTTTGGTTATGAGAGTTTTTAAATTAGAGTTAGGTAGAGATCTAAGTATACGTTTGGTAACCTTTTTGAATCTTGATTTGAGTTATGAATATGTGTTTGGTTCATTTGAGATTTGGATTAGGATTTTTTTTGCCCTGTTTGTCAAAATTAAAAAAAAAATTATTTGGAGGATAGCACAAATCAACCTTCAATGGTTGGGAGTTAGGGGATTTATTGCATAAAAGCAATAAACCCTCAACGGTAACAAGTCTGAATGTAGTAGAGCACACGAGAGATTCTCCTGATTTGGATTTCTATTAATTGCACTGTAGCTCAGAGATTGGAGCCCCAAGAAAACAAGGGAGAGGGTGAACTCCAAGAGCAATTACTAGAAGGACCCAAAAAGTGATTCAGATGGGATGCAAAACCACTCATCAAACGTGAACTTTGTGGGCTAATAATACTCAAGTTTGTTTTTGAGTACAAAGAGTTACTTCAGCCCTCCAACTAAACAGACTCTTTAGATTAAGTTTCTCTACTTAAATTTTATTTTACTAAAAAAATATAAATAGTTTGATTATAGGACTTTTTTTTATCCTCCATTAAGGAAAGATTTATACTGCGAATGTCATGACCATAGAATTTTCTTCTATGATTTTCCTTTGCCTAGATCATATGAAATACCACGTGACTCAACCCCATAGTTGCAATGGAGCATTATTTTATGATCCATACTGTCAAGAGGAAAATCCTAAACTTGGAAGCTATGAGCTTTATTGAGCTGCCCTAATTATTGGAAAATTGACATTCAGATTTAAGGAGTAATTTATAGGGTCAGTCCTTCCATAGTGCATACATATATTAGTAGGGATTAAATTTTGACTGTTAGATAATCAAAATCACTTTTTTTTTTTAAATTTGACGGTTGAATAAAAATACGTACTAATAAGTTATGTTTTTAGAAATCCTTTGTGTTATAAACTAGAAAAATGGTAAGTACTGCTCAACCTTTAAAAGTATTTATGGTAGTTGATTAATCTCAATCACCTCTTCCTAAATGAACATGTATTTACAACACCAAAAATTTATCATTGAATCAACGTCGACTATAACCCCTAACCTTTCAAGCTAACGATGTGGGTTCAATTCCCGCTACCCGTTTACTCTTACTTTATCTTTCTATTTCTATTCAATAATTCTATCAATCTCTTTATTTTTAATTTTTATAAAATTAATTATAAAAATAAAAAAATAAAATAATAAATAAAATTAATAAATTGAAATAAAAATTAAAAAAAATTAAATAATAGTTTTTCGTTAAATGAATATAATTAATGCAGAGCATTATTGAATTGAATACACAATTCCTATAAGTCAGCTTACTTGATTATACTTGATGAACAACCCAAAAAAATAGCATTCTTAGCTTAAGTAATTTTACTTTGCATGATATTGTTCTCTTTTTTCTATGAAATCCAAGTTATCCCTTTAGACAAAAAAAAAAAAAAAAAACCACAAACAGATAAGGTATATTGTTTTGTGAATTACATGTTTAATTATTTGGTATAGCTGAAGATCTTAATAAGGTTTTAAATTTAGTTTAAAAAAATAAGGTCTTGAATTAAATACACATTTTTTTGTATTTTTTCGTAAATGACTTAAATTAAAAAATGATCGTTTTTGAAAATAGTTCATCTGTGATTGATTGAGTTATGATTTATCAATAATTGACTTGACGATTTATTATTAATTAACTTAATGATTTATCACTGATAGAGTCACATATGGTATGAGCAAGGATGATAAATTAGACGTTCTTTTGTTAGAAGGAAACAAATACAATGACATCCTAAGAAGTAAAATCAAAGCACAGTTAGAAACTATCACAGAAAGCGCTATTAAAGATGTTGAGACTTGAGATATAGATACCTATAGTCTGGTTAACACGTAAAATGCTTTTTTCTTTGTTAGAAAAGAAAAAGGAAGAGCGAGAGAAATAATAAATTTTGAAATTTTTTAAATTAGATAATAGATTTTAAAAATATTTTGTAACAAATAACTGATTTTTTATACAAATAATTTATTTACTGTGTAAATAAGTTTAGTAATACTACCAATAAATGGTAAATGAATTATTTATACTATAAATTTACTATTTATTATAATTGTTTTCAAAACATATTATTTATTACAATTAATTTTGAAAAACTGCTATTCAAAAGAAAAATTGCCAGAAGGCAATTCTTTTAAAACTTGGGTCGGTTTATGTTACAATCTCTACTTAATGTCCTCGTTTTTCATTCATATCCTCGTATGGTTTAAACAATAAAACATTGTCCCATACATGAAAACGAAATACTTTGCTAATAAAATTAATGATCTGGAACGAGTGCTGGTGGGAAGTTCGTTATAATATTGGTGAATGTCCATTCATAGCCCTTTTTCCTCAAGATAATAGCTTAATTTCACCATTTAATACATGTGCTTTCGAAAATTTCTTTTCCTTCCTGGTGGAAGGGATACAAAAGGGCCATTTGGCACAACTTTTGCTTATGTTTTTTGTCAATAGAAGATATAAAGTAAAAGATATAGCTTTTTGGTTAGTGTTTGAAATCATATTTTAAAAATGCTTTAATGGACCAAAATGGTTTCAATTATTTTTAAAAGTGACAAAAATATTATATTTAAGCTTATAATATATTATTGAAACTCTGCTACAAGTTTTAAGTCTATTTTAAAAGTATTTTTTTGAGAAGCTATATTTTATAGTATTGACATGAAGCATTTATAAAGAGCAAAAGCTCTTCTGACTCATCCAAATATTTTTAAAAGTAATTTTTGAACTCATGCAGTGGAAAGCAACTTTTATTAAGCCTACCCAAACAGCCCAAGAGGTTGCTTAGAGTCTACTACGTGCATTGATTAAACAATGACTAGGCATTATCGTGCCACAGTAATAATTGTTCCTCTTGCACTATTTTTTTTTTTTCATTTTTTTCTTGATCTTTTTTACTCAAAAAAGTCAACATTTGCAATACTACAACCAAGAAATATTGTCGCCCAATGATAATTTCTTTTCTCTTCTTTTTTCAAGATAATGTTTTTCTTAAAGATAATATTTAATTGTTGTATTGAAGCCATAGGTAGCACCTGAAGATGCGAACTCGCGGACCTTACTATTGAAGTTCACATCCACTAATCCTTTCTGCCTCTGCGTGCTTTTATTCATCAAACGGAATAATGGAGTAAATCATAAAATTACTATTTAGCTTTATGTCCTTGTGTTTATGTGAATAAGTGAATGGGCATCTAGATTTAATTCCTATACTCGTTCAATCATATTAATTTATTAATGCATCAAAAAGGTTAAACTGTTAGGAGGCAGTCGAATAATTAATAATTTTATACTCTAATAATTAAGCAAGAAAATACTGTCGAAATAAGATTCTTGTTAGCATGTCCATTATAAAAATAAACCATACGTTAAAGCATGGAGAAATTATTGTTATTAATCATCGTCTGGGAATTCATTGGTTTCACAAAAAGTTTTATTATCACTAATAAATCTATCGTTTATATAAGTGATAACAAAATTAAAAAAAATGGCATTAAAAAAATTAGGTAGGTCTAACTAAATTTGAAAAAAAGAGAGGAAGAAATAAGGTATTTTTTTTATGACTATATTTTTTGTTTTATTCTAATAGTAAACAGACTTTTTTTTGGCTTTGAGGTTCTAACTATGGCTATTGTTTTGCTACTCAAAAATTATGATCCTTGTATTAGATGTATACTGCAGGAATTTTTATAAATAAGTTCTTTTAATTTTTTTTTTTATAAATGTCATAGATGTTCATTTATAGCACAATTTAATATATAATATGAATAATAATATGATATAAATTTTTCTAAATAAGAAATAAATAAATACTAACTTTTAAAAGTATGGTATAATATATAATTTTTGCTATATATTAGCCCAATTAGAAGTCCACTCACGCTTGGCTTTAATGTTTGGGACTTGTGTGCCTGACAAACGCACCAACACAAACAAATCCACTTACTGTGTGTATGTATGTATGCCTCTTTATATATATATATATATATAGACAGAGGTGGGGAGAAGGAAACGTGGGATTTATGAGTCATGCACAGGAATATTTGTTTGTTTGTTTTTTTAATGTATTATCGACTTAGCTTAGGGTGGTTTAAAATATATTTAAAGTGCACACAGTTTTTCTTAAACAACAAAACTAACAAGAAAAAATGAATAATCAATAATTTAGGAGAAACATTTAAGAAAATAATATTCTATATTGCCGTAGGAAAAAAAAAAAGAGCGTTTTAAGTGATTATTGCATGAACATTTTGTTAAAAATAGTTTGGAGTTTAATTTTAAACTCTTCGAATTATCAAGCTGTATAGAGGATTATAGGGATTGATTTTTGCGGTAAAATCACCATATGGTTGAAAAGGGGGCAAGAAAAGCGCTGGAGCATCATGGAAATGTGTGGCTATGCAAGCCGACAGAAAAAGAGCACACTGGGGCACCCAAAAGTGGCGTGGCCGCGCATGAGCTAAAGCAAAACTCAAAACAAAGGTGAGGGGTCAATGGTGTGGCCACGCATGTTGGGCCGATGAGAAGCTAGCTTTTTTTTGAGTTTTTTCCTCTTTCTTGCAAACTTATCAATAGGACATAGTAAGGTTTATTTGTATAACTCATAAAATATAAAATAAAAGAGGCTTAGAGAGAAAAATTTGGAGAGAGTATACAATTTTTTCTCTTATAAACTTATTCATCAATATAATGAATTACTGTAACGACTAAAAGTACACGTTGCTCTCATATTAAAGATATATCACTATAAATTTGTGTGTGTTCTTATTTATTTTTATTTTTGTATATTTTTTGCTCTCAGTAGTAGAATTATAGAGTCTAATTCTCAACGTTAAGAAAAACCATTTTAGCAACGCAAAATCAATTATACGACAATGATTCCAAACATAGCAATATCTACAAAAAACTCGTGATGTGTTTTTTTTTTTTTTTTAATTTGAAAGTGAAAGCATTCAAATTTTTCATCTAAACGAGTGTGGTTTTATTGCTAGGTTGTCCCACAACCATAACTCATAATATCTGTTAAACGACATTGTATCCTTAAACGACAACAAATTATACAAGCGACAAAAAAGTTACATTTATTGGACTGTGAGCTATTGGTAGGGGTGACAATAATCGTGTTCGTGTCGGCACGTTTACAGTACGGCACGTTTATCTTGAATACGAATACAACACGATTAATAAACGTACCAGAAATGCAAACACGAACACGACACGCCTATGGCATGCGTAACATGACACGACACGACACGATTAACACGATTATTAAATGTGTCGTGACGGGTTGACACGACAACAACACGCATATGACACGTTTATGACCCAATTAATTAAAAATTAAAAAAATTAAAAATTTAAAAAAAAAATTAAAATTTTTTTTTTTTTTTTAAAAACCAATAAAAAAATTAACAAAAACATAATATCTAATTAATACTAACCTACTATAAATATTTTAATTTTTTTTATTTTTAAGTTTAAATATGTTATAAACGGGCAAGTCGTGTCGTGTCGTGTCGTGTCAACACGTTTACGGCCCGTTTAATTAAACGTGTTAAGGCATGTTTAGCCTGTTAACACGAATCCAGCCCGTTTATTTTCGTGTTATTCATGCTAACCTATTTATGACACAATTAATAAACGTACGGTCCAAACTTGTTTATCTCGTGTCATTTTTTATCATATTATTATACCGTGTTTAAATTGTCGGCCCTAGCTATTCGGCAGTGAGTGGTCTTCGGCTATAAAGAAACCAGACCGCACCGTTTTCTAATTTTTCTGTTGAACACGGACCCAGGAGGGAAGGAAGGAGCTCTTCGCCTCGAAATTAGGGTTTTTAGGTTCTCTTCTTCTTCTTCTTCTTTGGTCGCTCTGCTCAGAAGACATGGGAGGAGGCAATGGACAGAAATCGAGGATGGCCCGTGAGAGGAACATGGAGAAGCAAAAAGCCGCCGCCAAGGGTAAGCTTTTTCCCGGGGTCTTGCCCCCTTCTATATT
>CAMOHE010050472.1:0-23798 GCA_946598075.1 Artocarpus hirsutus | reverse complement strand
GCCGGCCGAGACATGTTCAAAGAAATTTTATCTTTTATTTTTCAAAGGCCATTTAATTTTAAATAATATTAGCAAACTATTTATACAATGTCTATGGGAAAAGCAAATTATTTTTAATTAAGAAAGATTATAATTTCTTATAAATAGTATTTGTATATTTCTATAAAAAAAATATATGTAAAGATTCTGGGAATGCTTTTCCAAACTATGATTACAATTACATGTATGCTATCAATTACAATAGTTTGCTACAAATAATGTTTTAACGAACGAATGTAACGTCATCTGTGACGTCCGGAAGGGGGGCGCCACATTAAATAGAGTATCACTCAACGCATCGAAATCCAAATGGGTGCGCTTGTCTACCTTCAAACATTCTAAGGGTGTTTTGATCAAGGGCTATCAAGCCTCGAGTCCTCACCAAGTCAATTCATGTACAGTGCGTTCTGGGACTTTTGACCCAAGGGAGCGTCATCACCTCCCCCTATTTTATCTTTTAGGAAATTCGTGTCTAAAGACGTAACTGCCGTCTTCTTTACATCTCACTATTACTTTATATTAAATTGTTATTTATAGAGTCAGCTTTTTTAACGATGCTTCTTAATCTACAGCTTGTGTCAAATCATTATGTTCCTCTCTGTACAATACAGAACGAGTTCTATATCATCATATTATAGATATAATCATAAACATTTAAAATACCATATACATATCTTGTAACATAAAACAACCAAATTTTAATTTACGAAAACCTCACAAAAGATGAGTAGTAGAATCCCTATCTCTTTACAAATATCTACTGATAATTTTTCAGCTTACACAATTCACCACGTAAGCTCCAGGTACGCCGTTATCCTAAAACGTATAAAATAATCATCCTTTAACTTAAATTCTAATTTTTAATTATGTCTATTTATCATTTATTTTTTTATTAGTGTGCCATAATCATTAATGTACTAAAATTGTGAATATTGCTTTTTTAACTTAATTTTAGTAAATTATAAAATAACAATAAAATAATAAAAATATATGAATTTTATTTTTGGCACAAATATATTAAATTAGATTTTTAAAATAAATAATATGATTTTAAAATATTTATAATTAAAATAATTAAAAAGCTTGATATTTATAAAATTATTTGAAATTACAACCTGTATAGAAAACTATTTATTATTTCCGAACCATTAATTATCAAATAACTATACTTGTCCTAGTAGTTTGGCCCTTTTTACATGTCGTTTTAAGGAAAACGACATATAGTTTCTATGAAAAACGACATGCAATTTATGAAAAAAACGACACGTCGTTTTTCACTTGAAAAAACGCATACAGAGATCCCAGAATTCATTTTCTAAGCCCCTTAATCCAATTTTTAGTTTCCTAACAGCTTTTTATAGATCAAAACTATATATAAACAATACATAATCATCTCTAAACATCAAAAAGATATATTTCACAATCTGCATACTAAAATATAACTTAAAATCAAAGTTAAAGTTTTAGAAATCTAACCTCAAAACTTAGTTCAAAAGTGTTGTTTGATCTTGAATATCCTCGAGTTTCCTTAATCTATGAGCTTGTGGAAGGTTGTTTTTGTGGATTTGAGAGAAATGAGTTGAAGATGTTACTTGAGTTTCACCTTGAACTTTCTCTGCTTTTGGCTTTGTTATTAAGGAAGAAGAAGAGAAGAGAATAGAGGAAAGTAAGGAGAATAAGGGACGTGGAAAGGAGATGGAGCTGGATTGATTTAAAAGGAAGCAAAATAATGGAAGGGAGGGGGACAAGGGAGGTAAGTCACGGAAGGGATTTGAAAGAAAGAAACGAAGAAGCAATTGAGGAATAGATGTCCATGTCTCTTCAGGAGACTTTGTCAAAAAAATACCAAAGTGATATTTTTGTAAATAAGTGAAACATATAAGGGCAATTTAGTAATTTTTAAATACAATTAAAATTTTAAATTGCCATGTTTATACATTAAATTTACAAAATTATTCCTGTTAAAATAATGGGTTTTACAGAAATTACTTTTTGCCCCTCACTTTATTCTTATAATCACATAAACATCAATCATAAAGTAGGCAAGTGACCTATTGCAACCGGTTTGATTCCGTGAACACTTCTTGACAGCATTTGCAAAATGCCTATTCACACACTAATGCTAATTGACACAACCAACATTATAATGACACGTAGGTGACGTTTCAAAACATCTGGCGTACCATAGAAAATGCCTATAAGTACATACTTAGGGCCCGTTTGGCAAAAAGATTCGAGTTATGGTAATTTAGATTCTTTTGATTAAAGTATTATGATTTGAATTGTAATTTGAGTTAGTGTTTGGTTATGAAAGTTTTTAAATTAGAGTTAGGTAGAGATCTAAGTATGCTTTTGGTAACCTTTTTTAATCCTAATTTGAGTTATGAATATGTGTTTGGTTCATTTAAGATTTAGATTAGAATTTTTTTTGCCCCTTTTGTCAAAATTAAAAAAATTTATTAGGAGGAGAGCACAGATCAACCTTCAATGGTTGGGAGTTAGGTTATTTATTGGGTAAAAGCAATAAACCCTCAACGGTAACAATTCTGAATGCAGCAGAGCACAGAAGAGATTCTCGTGATTAGGATTCTCATCAATTGCACTATAGCTCAAAGATTGGAGTCCCAAGAAAACAAGGGGGAGGGTGAACTCCAAGAGCAATCATTGAAAGGACCCAAAAAGTGATTTAGATGGGATGCAAAACCACTCACCAAACGTGAACTTTGTGGGCTGATAATACTCAAGTTTGTTTTTGTAATGACCGAGAAAATTTTATTAATAAACCTAATATTTAATTAGGTTTAATTACTGAATTTACTTTTAAAAATGTGATTTTTGTGAAAATTGTAATTTTTGTACAAAATTACGATAAAATGTGAATGAACGGCATTGATTACAAATTTCACGGTGAATGAGATGCCATGTTGGATATTGCTAAATACAGATTTTATGAGTTTAATCACTCAAAAATTTGTGCATAATATCCATAAAATGAATTTTATATCACAATTAATTGTAAAATTGTGGTATAAATGAATGAGTGATTATGATGTAAAAAGGACATAGAGGTTGTCCAAACCCTAATCAGGGGTAAAAAGGAAGCCGAAGCAGTATAAGAACACTGCTAAATGAAAACACAAATACAGAAAATGTCATGTTTGGCCTCCAAAAGTGAACGAAAAGTAAGTTAAATATTTTTATACAGTCTAAGGTTAGGAAATACAATGATTTGCCCACGGCAGTATAAGAAAAATACTGCGTGATAAAAAATTACACTGTGTAAGTTTTGGGCCCCACAAAGTGGACACTCCTTGGTTTTCTAATCGGCCACGTGTCATGAAAAGTGGCCCAATAACATGTTGCCACCTAGGGGTCATCAAGTGGGTGACCATGAGTCACCAAATGGGATAAGAATGCATTTATGGCAAGTTGTCACAAATTTTTCTTTCTTTCTTTCTTCTTCTCCAAGTTTTGGCAGCCATTGAAGGAAGGTTTCAAAAATTTTCTCAACCCCAAAACTTTGCAAAAATAACCCCAAGACAAGTTTTAGAAGCAAGCTCAAGGATTTTCACAAGATTTAAGGTAAAATTTCAAACTTTTAAACAAGTTTTCAAGGGATTTTTCATGGGTGGAAGAAAAATATTAACCCATGATATTTTTACATGAAAAGGAAGCTTAAAAGAAAGTTCAAAGGATATTTGAAGGCTAGAAACCAAAAGGAAGTTATTTTGGTAAGTTTTGGGTTTTAACGTTTTGAAATTTTAAGAATTTTGTTTGGATTTTTATTCTTTTAAACCCATGTGGGTTCTTGAGCATATGTTTGATGAAATTACATGTATAAGTGATGAATGGCATGGTTAAGTTATGAACTTTTGATTTGTGGTGGAAAATTGTAATTTTGATTATGGTTTTCGAAAAAATGAGGTTTAAGCATGAGAATGATTTGATTAAGGCATGAAACGGTTTTTACAGGGGTAGATTTGCAATTTTGAAATGGATTTTGACCAAAATGCCCTAGGGACTAAATTGAAATAAAAATTCCTTTCTCGGTAGAATTAAAAAATGACCTAAAACACCCATGTACAGTGAGATTTTGAGAAATGTTAAAACATAAAAGTTGTAGATCTCGATGAAACTATTAGATATTACAAATAATTCATCAAAAAACTCAATCGATTGTGAGTTTTTTATTTTTCAAGAATTTGTTAAAAATAAAAAAGTGTTAAAATGGCAAAAACGTCATTTTTTAAAATGATTTAAGGTATGAAACTTTAAGTAAAGATGTTTCTTATGAAAAATAGGAAATTTTGGTGCAAAGAGAAAAATTTTAGCACCGATGACAAAATTGTCAAAATTTTTGGTTTAGGGGCTAAACCGTAAAGTTTCATGAAAAATGGGTATAAGTGTGAAATAAAGTGATACGAGCCACTAGGACATTATTTTAAAGTTAATATGTCGTTATTTTTGTTAAAATAACAAAATCGAGCTCGGATAGGTCAGTAGGGCCACAGAGGGCAAAATCGTCATTTTCGCCTGAACGATCCTAATCGCTCTAAAAGGTTTCAAATAAGAAAAGAAAGTGATTAGAAAGATTTCTGCCCTTTGTAAGTGACGATAGGGTAGAGTTAGATAGAAATAAAGAAACCAGTGTTTTCAGAGTTGTGTATAGTTATGCAACTCGAATAATTAAGTAACGAACGTTTTGTAACAAAACGTATTAGAATTGACTAATAGTTTTGTAATTGACCAATAGGGTTCTAGGAGTCTAGGAGAAAGGAGATCGAAGTTGATTTTACGGTGCTCAAAAACAAGTAAGTACTCATCCTACCTATAGTATGAAATTGTAGGTGTAGAATGTGTGTATATATACACCAGGATATATATTACGGTGTAAACTTGTATGTTTGCTATGAAATGAATACCTAGAGGTATGTTATGGATACTTGTGAGTGTACGATTGGAATACTTGGGTGTATAATATGTTATGTATTGTTATGTACATTATATTATGTACCTGTGTGTACAATGATGACTACTTGTATATATACAAAATAGGTACTCATATGTACTATGCTATGCATACAAATTTATGTATCATGAATAACATGTGAGGGTCACATCATGCTTGGTATGTCAACCAGAATAAATGGACTGGTAAATATGACACTAGAAATTAAAAAAAGTGTCATACCGACTCCCGAAGAAAGGGGAGTTTAAAAGATAAAATATGGTCATGATGTTATGTAAACCTAAATGAAATTGAGCAATGGTACGAACACTTGGACACCAGCTAAAAATAAGAAATGATCAAGATAAGGAAAGTTCATAAGAAAGCATAATTGAATCATGCATTCATTTGAATATCCATGTGGGATTTATGGGACTTACTGGGCATTAGCTTATTAAGTATTTCATGCTGTAGGTATTCCGACAAGAATGTCAGAATAAATCTTAATGATGAGCTGACGGACGGATGATGTATGCAGATCGGGTATGGAGTCTGCTACTAAATGTTTCCGCTGTATATATATATTAAGTTGTTTTGAAATTGAATGTTTAAAAAGAAAAATGTTGTAAAAGTAAGAATGATTATGTAAATATAAGTGTGTGCAAGTATTTTGGGAGTTACCAAAATTATTGTAAGTGAAGTATTTATTTCAGTTTAAAAAAAAAATCCTAAATTTTTGCCCCTAAGTAAATAAGAAAGAGTTTATCACAACCCAAAAATGCGAGTTGTGACAGTTTTTGAGTACAAAGAGTTACTTCAACCTTCCAACTAAACAGACTCTTTAGATTGAGTTTCTCTACTTAAATTTTATTTTACTAAAAAAATATAAATAGTTTGATTATAGGACTTTTTTTTATCCTCCATTAAGGAAAGATTTATCCTGCGAATGTCATGACCATAGAATTTTCTTCTATGATTTTCCTTCGCCTAGATCATATGAAATATCACGTGACTTAACCCCATAGTTGCAATGGAGCATTATTTTATGATCCATACTGTCAACAGGAAAATCCTGAGCTTGGAAGCTATGAGCTTTATTGAGCTGCCCTAATTATTGAAAAATTGACATTCAGATTTAAAGAGTAATTTATAGGGTCAGTCCTTCCATAGTGCATACTTGTATAAGTAGGGATTAAATTTTGACTGTTAGATAATCAAAATCACTTTTTTTTCTTAAATTTGATGGTTGAATAAAAATACGTACTAATAAGTTATTTTTTTAGAAATCCTTTTTGTTATAAACTAGAAAAATGGTGAGTAGTGCTCAACCTTTAAAAGTATTTATGGTAGTTGATTAATCTCAACCACCCCTTCCTAAATGAACATGTATTTACAACACCAAAAATTTATCATTGAATCAGCATCGACTATAACCCCTAACCTTTCAAGCTAACGATGTAGGTTCAATTCCCGCTACCCGCTTACTCTTACTTTATCTTTCTATTTCTAGTCAATAATTCTATCAATCTCTTTAATTTTAATTTTTATAAAATTAATTATAAAAATAAAAAAAGAAAATAATAAATAAAATTAATAAATTGAAATCAAATTTTTTAAAAAAATTAAATAATAGTTTTTTCATCAAATGAATATAATTAATGCAAAGGATTATTGAATTGAATACACAGTTCCTGTAAGTCAGCTTACTTGATTATACTTGATGAACAACCCAAAAAAATAGCATTCTTAGCTTAAGTAATTTTACTTTGCATGATATTGTTCTTTTTTTTTCTATGAAATCCAAGTTATCCCTTTAGACCCAAAAAAAAAAAAAAAAATTACAAACAGATAAGGTATATTGTTTTGTGAATTACATGTTTAATTATTTGGTAGAGCTGAAGATCTTAATAAGGTTTTAAATTGAGTTTAAAAAAATAAGGTCTTGAATTAAATACACATTTTTTTTGTATTTTTTGGTAAATGACTTAAATTAAAAAATGATCGTTTTTGAAAATAGTTCATCTATGATTGATTGAGTTATGATTTATCAATAATTGACTTGACGGTTTATTATTAATTGATTTTTTGATAGACTCACATATGGTATGAGCAAGGACAATAAATTAGACGTTCTTTTGTTAAAAGGAAACAAATACAATGACATCCTAAGAATTAAAATCAAGGCACAGTTAGAAACTATCACAGAAAGCGCTATGAAAGATGTTGAGACTTGAGATATAGATACCTATAGCGTGGTTAACACGTAAAATGTTTTTTCTTTGTTACAAAAGAAAAAGGAAGAGCGAGAGAAATAATAAATTTTGAGATTTTTTAAATTAGATAATAGATTTTAAAAATATTTTGTAACAAATAACTGATTTTTTATACAAATAATTTATTTACTGTGTAAATAAGTTTATTAATACTACAAATAAATGGTGAATGAATTATTTATACTATAAATTTACTATTTATTATAATTGTTTTCAAAACATATTATTTATTACAATTAATTTTGAAAAACTGCTATTCAAAAGAAAAATTGCCACAAGGCGATTCTTTTAAAACTTGGGTCGGTTTATGTTACAATTTCTACTTAATGTCCTCATTTTTCATTCATATCCTCGTATGGTTTAAACAATAAAACATTGTCCCATACATGAAAACGAAATACTTTGCCAATAAAATTAATGATCTGGAACGAGTGCTGGTGGGAAGTTCGTTACAATATTGGTGAATGGTCCATTCATAGCCGTTTTTCCTCAAGATAATAGCTTAATTTCACCATTTAATACATGTGCTTTCGAAAATTTCTGTTCCTTCCTGGTAGAAGGGATACAAACTTTTGCTTATGCTTTTAGTCAATAGAAGATATAAAATAAAAGCTGTAGTTTTTCAGTTAGTGTTTGAAATTATATTTTAAAAGAGCTTTAATTGACCAAAATAGTTTCAATTATTTTTAAAAGTGACAAAAATATTATATTTAAGCTTATAATATATTATTGATACTTTGGTACAAGTTTCAAGTCTATTTCAAAAGTATTTTTTTTTAGAATTGGCATTGATATGAAATATTTGTGAAGAGCAAAAGTTCTTTTGATAATTTATCTAAATATTTTTAAAAGTAGTTTTTAAACTCGACAGTCGAAAGCAACTTTTAATAAGCCTACCCAAACAGCCCAAAAGGTTGCTCAGAGTCTACCACGTGCATTGATTAAACAATGACTAGGCATTATTGTGCCACAGTAATAATTGTTCCTCTTGCATAATTTTTTTTTCATTTTTTTCTTTATCTTTTTTCCTCAAAAAAGTCAACATTTGCAATACTACAATCAAAAAATATTGTCGCCTAATGATAATTTCTTTTCTTTCTTTTTTCAAGATAATGTTTTTTTTTTTTAAGATAATATTTGATTGTTGTATTGAAGCCATAGGCAGCACGCGAAGATGTGAACTTGTGGACCTTACTATGAAGTTCACATCAACTAATTCTCTCTGCCTCTGTGTGCTTTTATACATCAAATGGAATAATGGAGTAAATCATAATAATTACTATTTAGCTTTATGTCCTTGTGTTTATGTGAATAAGTGAAGGGGCATCTAGATTTAATTCCTATACTCGTTGAATCATATTAATTTATTAATGTATCAAAAAGGTTAAACTGATAGGAGGCAGTCGAATAATTAATAATTTTACACTCTAATAATTAAGGAAGAAAATACTGTCGAAATAAGATTCTTGTTAGCATGTCCATCATAAAAATAAACCATACGTTAAAGCAAGGAGAAATTATGAAGTGTAAATCTTATGAAAAAGAGGAGGATAAAAAAAAAAAAAACCACAATCAAACTTTTAGTTTCATTAACATAAAGATCTCATGTGTCCTTTATTATTGTTATTAATTATCGTCTGGGAATTCATTGGTTTCACAAAAAGTTTTATTATCACTAATAAATCTATCGTTTATATAAGTGATAACAAAATTAAAAAAAAAATGGCATTAAAAAAATTAGGTAGGTCTAACTAAATTTGAAAAAAAGAGAGGAAGAAATAAGGGATTTTTTTATGACTATATTTTTTTTTGTTTTATTCTAATAATAAACAGACTTTTTTTTGGCTTTGAGGTTCTAACTATGGCTATTGTTTTGCTACTCAAAAATTATGATCCTTGTATTCGATGTATACTGCAGGAATTTTTATAAATAAGTTCTTTAAAATTTTTTTTTTATAAATGTCATAAATGTTCATTTATAGCACAATTTAATAAATAATATGAATAATAGTATGATATAAATTTTTCTAAATAAGAAATAAATAAATACTAACTTTTAAAAGCGTGGTATAATATATAATTTTTGCTATATATTAGCCCAATTAGAAGTCCACTCACGCTTGGCTTTAATGTTTGGGACTTGTGTGCCTGACAAACGCACCAACACAAACAAATCCACTTACTGTGTGTATGTATGTATGCCTCTTTATTTATATATATATATAGAGAGAGAGGTGGGGAGAAGGAAACGTGGGATTTATGAGTCATGCACAGGAATATTTGTTTGTTAGTTTTTTTAATGTATTATCGACTTAGCTTAGGGTAGTTTAAAATATATTTAAAGTGCACATTGTTTTTCTTAAACAACAAAACTAACAAGAAAAATTGAATGATCAATAATTTAGGAGAAACATTTAAGAAAATAATATTCTATATTGCGTAGGAAAAAAAAAAGAGCGTTTTAAGTGATTATTGTATGAACATTTTGTTAAAAATAGTTCAGAGTTTAATTTTACCCTCTTCGAATTATCACCATGTATAGAGGATTATAGTGGTTGATTTTTGCGGTAAAATCACCATGTGGTTGAAAAGGGGGCAAGAAAAGCACTGGAGCATCATGGAACCGTGTGGCTATGCAAGCCGACAGAAAAAGAGCACACTGGGGCACCCAAAAGTGGCGTGGCCGCGCATGAGCTAAAGCAAAACTCAAAACAAAGGTGAGGGGTCAATGGTGTGGCCACGCATGTTGGGCCGATGAGAAGCTGGCTTTTTTTTGAGTTTTTTTCCTCTTTCTTGCAAACTTATCAAATAGGAGATAGTAAGGTTTATTTGTATAACTCATAAAATATAAAATGAAAGAGGCTAAGAGAGAAAAATCTGGATAGAGTATACAATTTTTTCTCTTATAAATTTATTCATCATTATAGTGAATTGCTGTAACGACTTAAAGTACACGTTGCTCTCGTATTGAGGATATATCATTTTAAATTTATATGTGTTCTTATTTATTTTTATTTTTGTATATTTTTTGCTCTCAGTAGAGTTATAGAGTCTAATTCTCAACGTTAAGAAAAACCATTTTAGCAACGCAAAATCAATTATACGACAATGATTTCAAACAAAGCAATATCTACAAAAAAACTCGTGATGTGTTTTTTTTTAAAAAAAAAAATTTGAAAGTGAAAGCATTCAAAATTTTCACCTTTAGAGATGAGGACGAAGTGTGGTTTTATTTGTAGGTTGTCCCGCAACCATAACTCATAATATCTGTTAAACGACATTGTATCCTTAAACGACAACAAATTATACAAGCGACAAAAAAGTTACATTTATTTGACTGTGAGCTTTTGGGCAGTGAGTGGCCTTCAGCTATAAAGAAACCAGACCGCACCGTTTTCTAATTTTTCTCTTGAACACGGACCCAGGAGGGAAGGAAGGAGCTCTTCGCCTCGAAATTAGGGTTTTCAGGTTCTCTTCTTCTTCTTCTTTGGTCGCTCTGCTCAGAAGACATGGGAGGAGGCAATGGACAGAAATCGAGGATGGCCCGTGAGAGGAACATGGAGAAGCAAAAAGCCGCCGCCAAGGGTAAGCTTTTTCCCGGGGTCTTGCCCCCTTCTATATTTGGAAATCATGTTTGGTTGCCGAGAAAACGAAGGAAATGTGGAAATTTTTTTTGATAGTCGGTATAAATGACAGAAAAATCGATATTTAGTTGTGAAATTTCTTAATCATGATTCGTCTAACGTAGATCTAGTTATTGGTCTTGAATATTTTTTTTTTTCCTGTGGGTAATTTGTTTGATTTCTGCAGGAAGCCAACTCGAAACTAACAAGAAAGCTATGTCAATCCAGGTAATTTTCTGCAATTCTGTTTTGTTGCTGAGATTTTTAAATTAGCCATGTTTGCTTAACTTTTCTTAATTGGGTTTAAAGATGCGAAATAATGGATTTTATCTTTTAATTTATTAATGTCTTAAATGCACAAGCTTTTTCTTTTGCGTTTGTGGAGAGGATTCTATTCATCAACGCATTTCTGTCAATGTCATCTCCTGAGAGTCGGATTTTGTTTATCAAACCTAAAGAAAACATTTTTACTCTCTCTCTTATATATATATATAGTGTTGTTCTGCTTAATGATGCTTTTTCTGTAAATTACTATGTTGATTTTTAGTAGGGAAATTACCAACATATAATACAAGGATGGCAAGTTAAACCATTTATTATGTCCTCTCTCATTGTTTTCCGTTTATCAAACCTAAAGAAAACATATTTACAACACACACACACACACACACACACACACACACATATATATATTTGTATGTATGTATGTATGTATGTATAGTGGTGTTCTGCTTAATGATGCTCGGTAAATGTTGACGCTTTTTGAAAACACAGCATTACCAAGTAGGACCTTAGTAGATGCAATTCTTTCCTTCAAAGAGTTTGAGTTTTGATTTTTTATGATGTTGGATGCAGTGCAAGGTGTGTATGCAAACATTTATGTGCACCACAACTGAGGTGAAGTGCAAGGAACATGCTGAGGCAAAGCATCCCAAGTCTGATCTTTATTTATGCTTTCCTCACCTCAAGAAGTGAACAAAACTTATGTGGCTAATTTGCCTAAGAACTATGCTGGGACAGGCTGAGGAGGTGCTGCCCCTTGGTTTATAGGTTTCTAAAATGATTTTACCTATATCAGTGGTTGTTTTTAAAAAAATGTGTAAAAGTGACTTTGTCCAAGTAAAACATGGTGAGATAAATTATCAAGAGTAGCAAATGTCCTTCATCTTCAAAGACGATTTCTTAATTCTTGTCATAATATATAGTTTTGTTGGGTCACTTGGGTGTTTTTTTTTTGGGATAATGTATCTATACAAATTGTATTAAAGTGTCTCGTCACAATCCAGTACAATTTTTAGCACATTCTCTAAGATTATGTTTAGTTGGAGGGAGGGACTAGGGAGAGGGTGGAAGGAGAGGTGGAATGATATTATTGATCCTTTGTTTGGTTGGAGGGAAGAGACGATTGCGAGGTAATTTAGAGCGATGAAATCCTCGAGCGCGCGTCCAAGGAAACTACCCCGAAAGAGAGACTATTTTAACTTTCAAAAGAAAATATGAAGAATATTTAGAAACCAGACAAATTAGGGTTAATTTGAAAAAAAGGCCAAAAAAAAATTCAAATTAAAGAAATGGTTTTTTTTTTTTTGGAATTAAAAAATGGTTTTTTTTGAGCACTAAAATTGTTTTAGTTTTTTTCACAAAAAAAAAAAAAAATGACTGTATCGAAGAGAAGATCTTAAATATGATGGCAAAAAAAAAAAAACTAAAACTGTTTTGATATCTAAAAAGTTAGTTTTTTGATGTAAAAAAAAAAAAAATCATTCTTTAAATTTTTTTTCCCCAAAAATCTTTTTTTAAAAATCCTCCGACAAATTATTAGGATTCATTATTTTAATCTCTTCTTTATACCAAAAAATCAAAAGATTGTTTTAACCCTGTCTATTGTTCACGTTTTCCACTTCCAACCCTATTCATCATCCGTACCCTTCGCCCTTAAACCGAGCAGAGCTTTATTACAGGATTAACCTTGCAACTGGGTCCTTCTGTCCTTGTTTCATATTGAAGCTAGGGAAAAGCCAACAATTAATGCAAAATTGGTCCCAGGCTGCTCTTTTCGTCTTGTGATGTGAACTCAAGCCAGGTGTCTAGTTGTAATGATAACACTAGTGCCAACCGACCGGCGCTTGAATTTTTGTAAGCTTGACTCATTCTTAGATCTTTGCAATTTTAATTCATTAAACTCTCCTTGAATAAGAGTTGGGTATGTCCAAGCAGATTTTTAAGAATAATGTGGGAACTATATTTTGTAGTTTTACTCAAAATTACGATAGTATGAACCTGTGGAAAAAAGCTTGTTTAAAGGTGCTTTTAACTTTTTGAGTTCAAAAACTATTTTCAAAAGTGTTTGAATGAACTATCAGAAAAGTTTTTGTTTTTTAAAAGTATTTTCTGTCAAAGCTATAAAATATAACTTCTTCAAAAAACACTTCTGAAATAGACGTGAAACTTATACTTACACTTGAGTATCAATAATATATTATCAACCTCAATCTAACATTTTTGTAACTTTTAAAAATAATCGAAACTATTTTAACACATTAAAATTATTTGGTAGAGTTTTTGCTTTTCTTCTTTAACCGACCAAAAACACAAACAGAAACTATGCTAATCAGACCTTGTATGGTTTTAACTGCTTAATCAAATGAGCTATAAACTCCTAGGCAGGCCCAAGAAAAGGCTACTTAATAGAAGTTATAGCATAAAAGATAGATTACAGAGAAATACAGAATGAGGCAATTGTAAAATATGCATCATCATACAGCACATCGATTTCATTCCCATCAGCTCCTATAAATTACGTCAGACTGTTCAAATTGACCTCTTCATGACAATCTAGTAAACACCATGCAAATTGAGATAGATGGTCAAGATCGAAATGCCACAATGTCTCTCAAACCCTCAAAAATAAAATAAGATCACAAAGGCAGAAACAAAGTTCCACGAAATATAGTACATTCCCAAACGACACAAGAACCTTGTTTTATACATGAACTAGTATTGATCAGGCTATTGTGTCCGCACCCTGCTACTTTCTGCTGCCCGCACTTGCGAGAAATACGGATGGGCCTGCAGTGGAAACATCAAGATGTTGTAACTACATTTTACTTCCCAAAAACAAGGATGTCAAACTTGGAAGTGAGAGCGAGTCTAGCAAGATTACTTTAAAGAAGAATATAGAAAAGGTAAAATAAAGGGAAAAGGTGTTTAGCATGGAAGACAATTTTGCTTGATACAAAAGAAGATCAGGCCATAAAATGCTATCAGGAAAACAAAAAGGGATAAGAGAAACCAGACATCACCTAGCTCTTATTTGTGCTGATTATGAAAACGAACAGTACAAATAAATAAGCTCGTGTAAACTTACCATCGCTTCCCCAGCAGTAAGCCTGTCCTGATGATCATACCGAAGAAGCTTATCAAGAAAATCAATCGCCTGCATATCAGGGACAAAATACTGAGTCCCTATCCAACTGCAAAACCTTAAAATCAAGTAGTGTAACTTGTAAAAGATGAATATAAGCTAAATAACCTCCGGAGAAACTATATGCTGATTATCCGCATTTATAAACTTAGACCAGGGCTTCCTGCTGTGCCTGCAAGAGAACACGAGAGCTTACGATAAGATTTTAAGCAACACTTGTTTTAAGCAATTTATTATCCAGAAAGACTTCAATTCATAAATTTAAGCTGCACTAGTTATGGGGAAAAGCCTAAACTGCAGCTTTGGCAAAAAGATATATGCAAGTGCACCAGATAAATCTACCTTCTGCAGCAGAGATCAACTGCACATTCAAAAAGAATCGTTTAAACTTACCTCCCAACAAGTGCATCAAGTTGTGGGTCAAGCTCCAAGTGATATTTGTTTAAGTATGCATTTAACTCGTCAGTCCCAAGTACCTGGAAATGCATGTGAACCACTAAAGTTACAACTTTGCGTATGATCCAATGCATATCCTTACGTGGATATACGCATAATGATAAATTTGGCAACAATATCATATCTGTATTCCAACACCATACAAAATGGGAACAACCCGGTAGTAAAGTAACTGTTTTCTTCTTAATACATTCTTAACATCCATTAAAAAATCACAGAAATCACTAATTTCTATGACAGATTAAAATTCCCACGAAGCATGTTGGTAAGTTCTTTTAAGCTTAAAACGTACTCGTATTACCTTGGCAATTTTGACAAGCTGATCATGGTTGTCATGACCATAAAAGAATGGTTCCTTGCGAAATATCTGCATAAATTACAAACAAAATGAGCAAAGCAAGCCTCTTATTAACCTCACTCAAACCATGGCTATTGTGTGTGTGTGGTTTGTTTTTGTTTTTGTTTTGTTTTTTAATTTTTTTGGGATACCATGGCTATTGTGTGTTGTGGGTATAAATTAGTGACTATAATCTCACCATTCCAGCGAACATGCAGCCGAGGCTCCACATGTCCAGAGAATAGTCGTAATCTTGCATGTCAACTAAAAGCTCGGGACCCTTGAAATATCTGAAGAAAGAGAGGAAAAAAAAGAGGAAAATTTATCTTTCAACAAAGATAAATCGAAAAACTAAAGAATCAAATAAAAGACCATTCAAACATGAAAAATCATTCCATGTGCAACTGCCCTGAATGCTATTAATTTAACGTTCTCTGCAACATTACCTTGAAGCAACACGAACATTATACTCCTTTCCAGGATGATAAAATTCTGCAAGACCCCAGTCTATCAAGCGCAGTTTTCGCAACTCATGGTCTATCATAACATTGTGAGGTTTCACATCTCTATGCATTATTCCTTGTGAATGGCAGAAATCTAATGCCTGTAATACACAGATCGTTCATTCAAGTGAGGTGCATGGGGTGGTCCAACACAATCAAGTTGTACAAGCAACCAGTTTTGTTTTCTTTTTCTTTCATTTCTGATTCGCAGTAAACAGGTTGTACAGAAAAAAAGTTCTACGGATACAACAAAGCCATACACAAATAATGGGATTCCTTTTCCGAGAAAGAGAATTCTAACAATGAAAAATCAGAAGTGCTCCATTGAAACAAAAGTATATATAGAAGTAAGAAACATGAAAAATGTAAATATAGATGCAAATACGTTAATTTACACATCTCTATTACATGTAGCATATTGACAACTTCAAAGTGCAGTCATGGCTTGAAAACATTGCTGAAGCAAGCATGGCACCATACATAATACAAAGGACACAATGGGCATTGGAAATTCCATAAAGCCCTGACGATTTTATAGCATCTGATCATAAAAGAGCTGAGCGCACATTTTTCTAAATCAAATGAATGAATTACCTTGAGAAGCTCGTATATGTAGTAGCGAATGTCATAATCAGTCAGTGTGGGGTACAGAACTTTGAAATCAGTACTGTTCACAAACTCAAAAATCAAGCTAGGAGTTTTTGAGTGCTGATCTCTAACAGAATCAAGAAGCTTTACTACGTTTGGTCCACCACAAAGGTTCTCGAGTATTTTTATTTCTCTCTTTATCTGCAAATAAATCATTTGAAAAGGCATAGGTTAAGTTGAAAATGAAAAAAATAGCATGCTGACTCTACCTAATATAGCTTAAAAATGTGACATCAACACATAGATAATATAGAAAATTGGACAATAAAGCAACATATTTACTAAAATGATTATGGCGAAAGATGATCCTACTCATACATTGGTTTACCAATGCTTGCTCCAATTCAATCATCTGACCTCACGGTAAATCAAGATTATTACAAAACAATCATCAATTATTCCAATCAGCGGGTTGTTTCAATAACAATTTCCACATAACCTGCATGGTTTGATTGTATGCTATTGTAAGTTTGGAAAGAGATTTAAAACTTTACCTTCTTTTTCTTAACAGGCTTAAGGACCTTGATAATGCAACGCTCATTGCTATTCACATTTATCCCTTCAAAAACCTCACTGTATTTTCCCCTTCCTACTTTGCGAACAACCTCGTAATCATCTTGATTACTGCACCAAGCACAGAAATGTGAAAACAATATATTTCAAGGCACAAAATCAAAAAAGTTGAACAACACAAACAAAATAGGATATCAATTTCTCAGCTTTTACACAAAAAATATGATCTTTCTCCAATTTCTCGAATCCCTCAAAATGTGATCAGTAATCACGTTTCCTTCAACGATACAAATCAAGAGATCCAACTTAAAACTACCTAACGAAGCCTGAAAACACAGCCTCATCTTCCACACGATCTCGATTGAGAAGAATGAATCAGATAGCAAACAAAACTAAGGTACAGAATCGCAAAATTTCTCAGAATCTGTATTTTCATTTCCAATCCAAAATTTCCCAATCTATGAGCTAGGGTTCGAAAAGAGAGAGAAGTTTACCCCCATTGAACGGTGAGGGACTCGTAGTCCCAGTAGGCTTTAGGGCGGAGGACGTTGACGCCGCCGTAGACGCGAGCTTTGGACATGGCGTCGAGGCTCGTCGGAGTGGAGAACTCGGCGTCGGCGGGATTGGACGTCCGATGGGCTTGATTGGCAACAGTGGCGGTGGTTTTAAGGTTGACGATATTATTGGTTGGTGGATTTGGGGGAGACGAGATGCGCAGGTTAGGAGGAGGCGCAGCCGGCGCACGCGAGGTGACAACGGTGCACAGTAGCAGGAAGCGGAGGACACGTGCTGGATTGTGCGCATCCTTCACGTGACGCACCACCACGTTTCAATGCAAACGTGCGCCTTTTGTGTCACGAAAAGAATGAGGTTAGGAAAAAAAAAAAAAAATGTCGCTGCATTTGGTCTGGGGTTTTTGTTTCCTGCGGTACGATAATGTTAATCTCTGTTTGTCGGATATTTAATTATGACGTGGCGCGTAATGATTGGTCCGTAGCAGGGTTGGATTCTGGGCTGTCTTCTCACTCTGATTAGCTGAGAAAGAAAAAGTAAGTTTCTCGTACCTTTTTGGTACGTTTGCGTTGGCTTTCAGAAGTTTCAGTTCTTTTTCCTGCTGGAGATTCAATTGTTTTCTCGTTCTTGATTTGATTTTTTTTTTTTTCGGAGGATTGTATGATAAAAATATCCAACCAGTTTGTTTTAAACCATCAAAACTTTATTTAATTTTTACTTTCGTCACTTTTTTTTTTTATGTGAAGGTTTAAAAACATGCACCATGGATTCAAAGGTAAAGATTTGTAAAGTGTCTAAGGTAGTTTTAACCCCAATGGTATAAAACTTTTACATATTACGGTGTAAAACAAAAATTTATTATAATATAAAGCTCTCACAATCTACATTATGCTTTCTGATCTCAAAGTTTCAACTTTTCCCTAAAACACCACATTTGGTTACAATTTGAATTTAAATTTGCCTGCTTATCTACATGAACATATTCTAACATTAATATTTAATTTTGAAATTGGGTTTGTCTCATTCTCGTAAAATTATTTTAAATTTAGTTATATTAATCTTTCAATTTTATTTCTCTAACTAAATGATTATAATTTTGATGTAGAAAATGTTTATAAATGAATATTTAGAATATTGGTTTTCCTTTGATTGAGTTCTCTAAAAATCCATTCTTTCCTCTCTTATGGTTCTACTTATATCTTAATGGTGATTCTTATTCTATTCATTTTGGTTCTATTTTTCTATCTTTATTCTCTATTCTATCTTGTCCTACATTATAACCCTACCATAGATTTTTTTCTTTTTTTTCATTTTTCTAGCTCATTTCATTCCCTAACTTACATTGCAACTAGGTGCCAACAGTGCTAGTTCAGTTGGTAAGAATGAGATTGGCTAAACAAGATATCCTAAGCCCAAATTCTAGAAACATCTTGCATTGAATTAAAAAAGGAAAATTGCAACCAGGTTCTAAATTCAAATTGAACGGTTATGACCACAACATGTTGTGCTAAACCCTAGATGACAATGTTAGGAACATCAGCCTATTCCACTCGATATATATATATATATATATATAAAAGATGGGTTCATTTCCACACGCAATATTGAATTGTACTCCATTATGCTTATATATTTTTAAACCAATAGAAATGCTGTCTACCATTCAAAAATGCCTATTGGAATACAATCAAAAATAATTACCACTTTGATAAGCCTATAATAAACAAGCCTTGTTAAGAAAAGCAAAAAAATTGTACCAGATTATATCATTCTGGTGGATGCAAGCATATCCTATCCTCTGTTTCAACAAATCTATTGAATTAGATTCATATATTTTTTCTTTACACAGCTTTGGGTTGAATTTACTCGAAATCAAAAACCTCAAACATGAGGCGCCTCACATCCGGCTTCCCATAAATAGCGTATGAGAGCCCATGAAGGGCTTGTTGGACAGCAGTTGTGGCTGGATTCCGTAGTCTTCTACTGTTCTCATATTTATCTTGAACCTCTTCTGAGCAGATGATAAAGTTGTGGAGACACTTTTCCCTTAAATACCGACCGCAGAACTTGTCCGTGAGTAATCGGCGGTGCCTCTCCTGTAGCTACTTTCCAGGGGCGTCTAAGTGCTTCATCAACAACCTTTCCGCCATTACAAGATCCTGATGATGATGACAATTTGACAAAATTTCAGTAGTTGAAAATTGAACCATTTGTTCTTTAGAGTGAAAAGAGCTGGTTTGCATTGATGACAAAACATATTGTTACCTGGATTCTTTGGCCAACATATTCTAATCGCTCATAGCAAAACCGGGGATGCTCAAACTTGTGCTTTGACTGATGCAAGAAGCACAACTACAATGAAAATATAAATTGTTATATTTTTTAGAAAAAGTAAACAGGAGTATGTTCGATAAAAATTGTTATCAAACGAAAAATTTCTTCTAGAATTCCCATCTCTTATGGGTATTTAAGTCTATGGGAATATAGGTATTTGAGTCTATGGGAGTAAGTTGACAATGCTGATTTTTCTTGAGAAGTTCACAAGTCTGAGAAAATGAAACGCTACCCAAGTATCAGGGTAATTACTATCAAGAATCAGATTCAACGGCGAACACCATGGACGCAATATGCTAGATTAGCATGCCGCCCACTAATATTTTACATGACTTTCTTAGTTTCCTCATGTCTCATAAGTTAGCGAATAATGTGTAAACAAGTAAAATTAAGAGATCAACAGGAGGAAAATAAATAACTGTAGCCCAAGTCCGAGTTCAATGTTCCTGGCTTCTGTAATGTCTGGGATTTTATCTCTCATTGGTAAGGGATGTCCCAGTGCTTTCATAACTAGGGGCCGGCTATCATAATCCCATATATTTCCTCTGAATCTATGCATACCTGCGGGAACACAAGCCCTGAAAAGCCTAGGGTGTGCAAAAAGAGCATCTTCAGGAGGCTGCAGTGAGTAAAACATAGTGTTAGAAGAAACTAAAGTTTCTGACTACCAAATCAAATTACCTAAATTATGGCATGAACAGGTTCATTGATGTTTTATGTTCTAAGACTTAACTGCTAAATGAGAAATTAATAAATAAAAAATATAAAAGTATAATCAAACTCCATCGGCCTGTCCAGTGTACAGAAGTTGAACATTAACTCTTAACTTCTAAACCTGGACCAAAAAAAACATGTATGACTATCCAAATGGACCAAATCTAGGCATTAGTAATTCGAATCAGATGACCTCCGCATTCGGTACTCTCATACTTGGATATGGACGTATGAACATAATGAACTTTCTATGAAAGATCTGAAGGATGAAAAAAAAAAAATATGACAAAATATACCAAAAAAAAGGCAGAGGAAAAGAGAACTGGCCTTGTAGGTAGCCACATCTTGCCAGCTGAGTTTGTTACCTTCAAATTCAACTGAAACATAATCAATATCTTCAAGTTGTCCCCTTAATCTTGGTTGGCAGTCATCAGCTTCTGGGTCCATTCCAAACACTTCAAAAAGAACACGGTACACTTCTGGCATACCAAAACACAAGTATATTGCCGCAAACAAAGCCCAGAAAACAGACCTGCCAAAACGAGATAATAGCATTGAAGGTCAATGAAGTGTTTCATTAACAAACCAATCATGCTATATGAACATTAAAGAAACAAATTGTTCATCAACGTATGATATCCTTTGAGACTGGGAGGTTGAAAAACGATTGAATGCTAATGTAATTGTGAACCACACATTGATGGTCGATCAAATAGTTAAGATTTAGTCAACAAAATTGTAGATGACATCAACGAAGGGACATTTTCACATAATTTATCATCTTCACTCGAAAACGCATGTACTTCTGCATATGAGAATGGCTTGTATTGTCTTATCTTAAAGAGAAGAAAGAAATACAGATTGAACTTCTAAGACAAAAGATATAGGTGCGATATTCACGTTAAGTCTATTCTTAAGCCCAACATTAAGCTAGGACTTTAAGTATAAGCCTCACCGGCCATTTTATTCACTGACCTAAGATTCAAATGGAACATTTTGTATGCAATGATTGTGAACCAGGAACAAGATAATAAGATAAAAAACCACAAACTTGCTTTTTCCTGCTCTCTCCAATGTGTAATAGGATATACCCTGTTCCTCTTAAGAAGGAGCTTCAACTATAAACCTAACTCAAATTGTTCCTCTTTAAGAAGGAGCTTCAACTATGAACCGAACTCAAATCAGTATTACACAACCAATCAATTAAAAAACCACAAAAGAAAGACATCTGTTTTTCTATTGAGGAAAAAAAAATCAGGTTATGTTTTAGCCAGAAAAACTTTATAACTTAGATTTAGTTATTGCAATAATTGTTGTTTGGTTTTCCTAGATTTTAGAACGACTCTGGTTTTGAACTTTCTTGAGTTTTGGTTTTGGTATCCGAGTTAAATGTTGCCCATAATTGCAGGGTTGGCTTCAAAGCTTTTGTCTTTATGAGTTTCAAACTCATGTCTTTAAGTATGATAGCTACTGAATGGATTTATCATTTGAAAATCCATAGCCAAAATTAGAGAAAAAGCATTACTTTTCTAGCGGCTTCTTCCTCCAGGGTCCTAAAAACACTCAACATTCATGTTCATGGTAAATCCACCACACGCAGGAGTAACCTTTTCACTAAAGAACTACAATACACATCCATGAGCCAACAACTTTGCTCATTTTTTCACTTTCACTTTCTAAGGTTCTCATTTTGGAAAACTTCCCACAATATATATGACAGAGAAAAACAAACACAAGAACAGTAGTAAATAAGGAAATAAACAAACCAACCAAACTTACTTTACGGGAGGCTCTCTGTCCTTCCTCAAAATCTATCCATATTATCATACGGGAACACCAAATTCTGCAAGCTTGCGGCTTTAATCCACTTGGGCAAATTCCTCTTCCCAATCAGCGCAAACACCCTCTCCCTCATCGGCCCCGGTGACTCCTCGGATACCTCTGCAAGAAGAACTCCGCAAACGCCATTTCCAGAACATACTGCCCCAAGAAGCTCAACCTCGAATGCCCCGACCGGACGTGCCTGGCGTTCGTCCTCTCGCACGACAGATGCTGGAACGCCAGGTACAGCAGCGTGTCGAATTGCCTCTCTGGGTTATCGTCCCCGAACCGATCCGAGGGCTCGAGCAGGTACCCGAGGGCCTGTTTTGCCTCGATGAGGTACTCGTCGATCCAGGCCTTGTTGGCATTGGTGAGCCAGGACAAGGGCAAGCAAGAGCTCAGCAATGGGAACGATTTGAGGGACAATTAAGGGCTGTTGAGGAATCTCTCGGCCAATTTCTTGTCATCCAATGGAGGCCTAAGAACAAACTGATAAGAAATGTTTTTCAAATAAGAAATGTAAGTTGTGTATTGACCAAGGCAAAAATCATAAGATGCAAAAATCATGGGGTAATGATTGAGCAAAAGGTTGGCAGTTGACAAAGCCCATAATTCATGGGATAATGATCAAGAAAATTCTAATACAGCAAGTCTGCACTAACAAGGAAAGCTTCATCATATCACACTGATTATGGACATCATGTAATTAAGTTTTTTATGCTCTCTATGGCCTAATTCTGTAATATTAAAAAGCTCATGTATAAATATATGTATTTGAACAATGAAATAATAATCAATCAGAGCTTTACCAAAATTCAGAAAATTATTTCACAAACCTCTTCGAAGGGACTTTCTTCTTCGGAGAAGTCGCTTTCCTCCGCTCGGCGAGCTCTTTGAGGAGTCGCAGGGGCGAGTTCCGAGGGAGGTCTTGCTGTAGTTGTGGATCGACGGCGACGGCGAGGATCTGGAAGTTTCGAGAAGATGTTGAGGTTTGTTGACTTAGGGACTTGAGACAAATCCGAAATGGGAAGGTTGAGAAGGAGGAAGAGAAGGAGTAGTTGGCGCGAGATGGGGATGGGGTTGGGAGGTTTGTGAAGGAAGAAGAAAGTTCCATTTTATTGGGAGTTTCAATGAAGAAGCAAGATGAAGAGCTGGTCTTGGGTTTGGGGTCTTAGAGAAAATGGGGTTTTGAGGGTGAGATTGATCAGCCATGGATGGAGGGTTTAATGAAGACTGTTCGGTTGTCGAGGGGGTTTTGGAGGTTGGATAAGGTGGAAAGCGCGCGACCAGTGAAGTGGAAGTTTCTTTGGATTTTTTTGTCCCTGCCGGTGTGGTGTGCCGTTTATGGCCATTCTCGTACAATTAAACGTCGTCATTTTAGTATTGCATACCTTTTTAACTATTTTCTCTTGTTGAGGTCGACGTGGTGTGGGAGACCCACACAAGTAAGTAGGGATGGCAACTTGTGTTCATGTGTCATGTTTAGGCTAACATGATTATGACACAATACAATTAATAAACGTACGAATAACCCAAACACGAACATGAAACGCATTTAACAAAGATAACATAACAATTAAACTAATAAAATAGATAAGAGGAGAATAAAATAACATAAAGAAAGAGATATACGTGTTGGGGTCTCATCGGGC
>CAMOHE010050471.1:15188-53458 GCA_946598075.1 Artocarpus hirsutus | reverse complement strand
TAATCTAAATTATTTTGTCAACCACCATGAGTCTATTTATGATCCGTCAGAAGCTGATAAAATAATTTCCAAATTATGAATGTGTGATTTCAACTAATTTGGTTTATGTACGAGGGTTTAGCATTTAACAAAATCGAAGACAGTACAACCTATAATCTAATCAATGGGAACCCTTTTTTATACAGTATACCATAAACTTCCAATCTAAATGTCATATTTTATAGAGTAATAATATTCATTATGGGCCCTGTAATTTACATTTGTTTTTTTTATTTTCGTCACTATAAACTTTCTCAATCGAAGCCTCGCATCATCAGTTTTGATAATTCAAAAAAAAAAAAAAAAAAAAAAGCGTAATAGAGAGAGTGCAAGAGTAGTATCTTTGTCGAGAGAAAAAGTCTAACCACAAGGAGGAGAGAGAAACAACGGTGGCCGGTAGGCCGACTCGTCGCCAGCCCATTAGCCTTTGTTTTCCCTTTTTTCTTAACAGTATAGCATATAAAATAAACAAACAAATTACTGCAATGAAAAATTTACAAAGGTGAAAGTTGAACCTTAAACTGAATGTAGATGAAGTGAATTAGTGAGTCGAAGAACGTAAAGTTCACGCTTTCTTTAAAATAGATTTGCTCTCTCCTCGAGTATTTAAGAAAACATTGAGCGTCTGTCCCCCAAAATACAATGACTAACAAGTAGAACTTTGACACCACAAGTATACTCCAGTGAACTTGAACTACATCTTCACTCTATCACCAAAACAACCTAAATTGTTTCAATTCTAAGAGAGCCTAAACATCTAAGAACATCAAAAGAAGGAGGAAGAGTTTCTGCTTTGAAGCTATGTACCCAAGTGTGAATTGACTATCTCCTTATATAGGCTCATGAAAGGGAATTAAAAGCATCTTCTAGGTAAATGGCTAGAGCATTAAATAGAAAAATATGAATTTCTGAGTTAATGCCTCTGCCATTAACCAAATGGAGGCTAATGAAGTAGGTGATGTTGTTCTCCTTCAAATGGATGCTGATAAAGAGGATGATGTCTTTAGTCTTTTGTCCCAGGTTTGAAAAAAAATTACAAAAGGTAGGCAGCGCAAGGAGAAGTTGAACTGTTTGACATTCACGTCACCCACGTTGTGCGAGAGCACACAATGGGCCCTTAACCAGGCGAGCCCAATTCTTGCACCCTCCTGTGTGTGAGAGAGCCTCTTGAGTACATATTCTTACCCATGAGCTTAGGCGCAAACTCATTTAAACCCCACTAAGTCATCATGTCTTAGCAATGTGGGACTTTTCTTCAGCAATTTTTCCAACAAAATTCCATTTCAATGGGCATATTTTTTATCATCAATTTTTCATTCATCCGTTAACCATTTTAAGCGTGTGAAAATATGATTTTGATCTCCTCACAATGGACAACACAAATCTTCCATGACCCCTCATTTATATGAAGTGGGTCCCACTTTATTTTAGTCCTCAAAATGGTTCTTGACAATAGTTTTTCAAGCCATTTTGCAACATTTTCTATGCGGTCAATGAGCATTCTTCACGTGTAGCATCAAATACATATTAATCATGAATTTGCTCAAACTACTCACAATGTAGGTAATATCTGATCTTGTACAGCTCATCAAATACATTGTCAATCTAGCATCTCCGTTTGAGATATGCTTTCTCTTCTATTTTTGGACAAATTAGACGTTGACTTAAATCAAACAGAGTTTTAACCACACATGAATCGTCCTTGTTAAATTTGTTAAGTCTCCTGTCCACATAGTGTGACTAACTCAATATGAGACCATCAGATGACCTTGTAATTTTGATCCCTTAAATTACAATAATTGGTCCCATGTTTTTCATTTCAAATCTTGAATTCAACATATCTTTGGTAGATTTGATCATCTGATCATTGCTACCCATGATTAGTATGACATCTACATACAGGCTAAGTATAACATATCCATCTTCTATATTTTTGACATAAACACATTTGTCACGCTCATTAATTTTAAACTCACATGACAACATGGCACTGACAAACTTCTCGTGCTATTGTTTTGGTGCTTGCTTAAGTCCATATAGGGACTTTAACAATTTATAGACTTTCTTTGCTTATCCTAGACCTACACAACCCTTGGGTTGTGCCATGTAGATTTCTTCTTTAAGATCTCCATTACGAGAGGCTATCTTTACATCCATTTGATGAACTTCAAGATTCCGTAGTGCGAAATTTTTAGTATCATCCTTATAGATGTTATTCTCGTCACCAAAGAATAAGTGTCAAGGTAATCATGGCCTTCTCATTGTTTGTAACCTTTTATTACAAGTCTAGCCTGATATTTATCAATTGTTCCATCTGCCTTTATTTTTCTTTTGAAAATTCACTTGGAACTTAGAGGTTTATTTCTTGGAGGAAGGTCTACTAATTCCCAAGTATGATTCTTCATGATGGAGTCAATTTCACTATTTATGGCTTCTTTCCATAAAGGACCCTTAGTTGAGCATACTGCTTTTTTATATGTTTGAGGTTTAGCCTCTAGCATATAGGACAGAAAATCTTATCCAAAATATTTTTTTGTTCTTACTCTTTTGCTTCGTCTAGGTTCTTCTTCTACCTCTTCAAGCTCAACATCTTGTTCTTAGTCATAACCATCTTCTTCTATGGTCTCAAATGTTTGTTTTGATGAACTTGGTTCATTCTCTTTGGATTTACAAGGGAAAATATGTTCAAAGAATGAAGCATTTCTAAACTCCATTATCATGTTCTTATAAATGTCAAGGTTTTTAGACTTATGCATAAAAAGCTGATATGCACTATTATTATATGCATAGCCAATGAAGATACAATAATTGTCTTTGGACCTATTTTTGTCTTCTTTGGCGTGGGTACCATTACCTTAGCTAGGTACCCCCATACTTTCAAGTATTTGTAGGAAGGCTTTCTTCCTTTCTATAATTCATAAGGAGTTTTATCCATCTTCTTTCAGGGAATCTTATTTAAAAGATAATTAGCTGACAAGACAGCTTCCCCCCACATGTTCTATGGTAATCCAAAACTTATTAACATCACATTCATCATATCTTTTAGAGTACGATTCTTGTGTTCAGCCACACCATTTGACTAAGGAGAATAAGGTGGCATGACCTCATTAATAATTCCATGTTGTAAAAAAAATTCACTAAATGGTTCTAAATATTCACCACCGTGGTCACTTCTTACCATCTTAATCTTTATATTAAGTTGATTTTTAACTTCTTGCTTATAAATGGCAAACTTTTTCTATAACTTCATCTTTGCTTTTTAGCAAATAAACATAGCAATATTTTGTGCTATCATCAATAAAAGTGACAAAACACTTGTTACCACCTATAGTTTGAACAAAGTTTAAGTCACATACATCAATATGAATTAGATCAAGTATTTCAATGTAACTTTCAATTGTTAGAAATGATGACCTCATTAATTTTGCCTCCACACAAGTTTCACACTTATGTTTGGAATCACGGGTATGTGATCCAAGTTAATGAATCTACATAATGTATCATAATTAACATGTCCTAGTTTACCATGCCATAAATTAAAGGACTCAAGCATGCAAAAGAAAGGTTTTTTCTTCTTATTAATACCTTTATGTTTTACAGCAATAGTATTCAAACCCTCTTCCATATACATTCCATATTTAGACAAAACTATTTTTCTCAGACTCGAGTGCCCTCTTGAAACCATGTCGAGTCAGCATTGTCCTAGAAATAAGGTTCATTTGGATATCAAGAACATACAAAACATTGTATAACTTGATTTTCATTCCTGATTTCATCTTCAAGAACACTATTCCTTGATCCTTAATTTCAAAAGTTGTAGAGTTTTCCATGTAAAGCTTCTCCCTGGTTTCTAAGGGTACCAAATCAGTAAAAGCAGCTCTTTCAGAGTAGATGTGGTGTATGGCCCTAGTTTCTAATTACCACTCCTTCGGATTGGAGTCCACAAGATTGACTTCAAAAACCACTATAGAAAGGCTAATATCAAAAATCTCTTGCATGACATTATCAGCCATGTTGGCCTCTCTATTCTTTTTTTTCCTTTAGTAGCTTACAATCCATAGACTTGTGAACCATCTTGTCACACTTACAGCACTTCCCTTGGAATTTCTATTTTTTGAAGATACCTTCTTTAGGTCCCAGTTTGGACCTGTTGCTTGGCTTGTTCTTCATGGACTTGGAACTTTGGCAATGCTCCACCACATTTGCTTTAGCATAAGTTTGAGATGGGCCTTTCTTCTCAAAGCCTCAATTGTCCTCTTCAATATGAAGTCTGACAATTCAAGTCTTCCATGCTCATCTCCTTTCGCTTATGCTTCAAGTAGTTCTTGAAGTTATTCCACATGGGACATAACTTCTCTATAATGGCAGCCATTTGGAATGGTTAATTTACAACTATTCCCTAGCGTGAATCTCATTCAAGATGACTTGAATTTCTTGAGCTTGACTGACCACCATTTTGGAGTCTACCATTTTATGATTTAGAAACTAGCCCACAAGAAATGTTTTGGCTCTATCATCCTCAGTTTTATATTTGTGGTCCAAAGACTCCCACAATTCCATGGTCGTTTTCTTGGTTACATACACATTATACAATGAATCAGCTAAACTATTCATAATATAATTTTTGCAAAAAAAAAAAAAAAAAATTAGAACGCTCCCATGCATGAATTGCACATTTGACTTGAGCATCACTCTTATCATTATTATGTTTTAAAGCATTCTCTATCAAGAACCTTGCAAGGTTTAAAGTGGTCAGATAGAATAGCATTTTCCACTACCACCTTTTGAAATCTAGTCCATCAAATTTCTTAGGTTTCACCCCATGGTTTACTAGAACCGTAGGAGTAGACACTCGTGCCACATTTATGTCTGGAGTAGTCACATTATCAATTGAATTTGAGTTGAATTCTATAGCCATTTTTGAAACCAAACTCCAAATTTTATAATATAATTTTTTTAATTTTATTTTACCAAATATAATAATTTTTATTTATTAATTGTCAAAATCAAGAGGTAAAATATGAGAAGTAATAAAGTTTATTCCTTTATTGCAACAGCCTATTCGTCTTCACGAATCTGTTTTAAGATTGTTAGCAGCATAGCATATAAAATAAACAAACAAATTAATATAGTGAAAAATTGACAAAGTTAAAAAATTGTTGAACCTTAAACCAAATAAAGATAAAGTGAATTAGAGAGTCAACGCACGTGAAGTTCACGCTTTCTTTAAAATAGATTCGCTCTCTCCTTGAATGCTTAAGAAAACATTAAATGTTTGTCTCCCAAGATACAACGACTAACGAGCAGGACTTCGGCACCACAAGTACTACTCTGGCAAACTTGAATATGTCTTCACTCTGTCACCAGAACAACCTAAATCGTTTCAATTCTAAGAGAGCCTAAAAGTCTAAGAACATCAAAGGAAGGAGAAAGGGTTTCTGCTTTGAAGCTGTGTACCTAAGTGTGAACTAACTACCTCCTTATATAGGCTTATGAAGGGAATTAAAGACATTTTCCAAGTAAATGGCTAGAATATTAAACAAAAAAGTTATGATTTTGTGAGTTAATGCCTTAGCCATTAACCAAATGGAGGTGAATGAAGAAGGTGACGTTTTTCTCCTTCAAATGGATGTTGATGAAGAGAATGATGTCTTTAGTCTTTTGTCCCATTAATGCCTTAGTCGTCAACCAAATGGCAGTGAACGAAGGAGGTGACGTTTTTCTCCTTCAAATGGATGTTGATGAAGAGAATGATGTCTTTAGTCTTTTGTCCCATTAATGCCTTAGTCGTCAACCAAATGGCAGTGAACGAAGGAGGTGACGTTTTTCTCCTTCAAATGGATGTTGATGAAGAGAATGATGTCTTTAGTCTTTTGTACCAGGTCTGGAAAAAATTGCAAAAGGTAGGCCGCTCAAGGACATGCTGAACGGTCCAACATTCACGTCACCTACGTTGTGTGGGTACACACATTGGGCCCCTTACTCACCGACGGTCCAACATTCGAGTAGCCCACATTGTGCGGGTAAACACATTGGGCCCCTAACTCGCCAAGCCCATGATTTGCACCTCTCTACATGTGAGAGAGCCTCTTGGGTACATATTCTTACCCATGAGCTCAGGTGCAAATTCATTTAAACCCCACTAAGTTATCATGCCTTAGCAATGTGGGAACTTTCTTTAGCGATATTTCAAAAAAAATTCCATTTTAATGGGCATATTTTGATCTCAATTTCTCATTCATCCGCTAACCATTTGAGCGTGTGAATATGTGATTTTGGTCTCCTCACAATGGAGAACACAAATATTCCATGACTGTCACTTATATGAAGTGGGTCCCACTTTATTTTAGTCTTCAAAATGGTTCTTGACAATGGTTTTTCAAGCCATTTTGCAACATTTTCTATGTGGTCACTGAGCAATTTTCACATCACTGGTGTGCGTATAGCCATGGGCGACAAGACCAAAGCTAGTCAAAGCTTGGGGCAGAGCCGACGATTTCAAATCTTTGCTGATCTCAGCTCAGCACCAAGGAAGGCGAGGCTATTAGAGATGGCTGCAGGGAGTGCAGAGCTCATCCGGGGCTGGGTTGGCCTGGAAGGGCTCGAGAGGAGCCTCAATGGGTTAGCTCAGGCGTGGGATAGGCGATCTCTGTTGTCGCCTTTACATTGTCGACGCTAAGGGACCCAAATGGGTTCTTGCTGCCAGTGGTAGATGGAATGCGGTGGTTCTAGGCTAGGCATGGGAACAAATGTGAAGAGGCCATGAGCACCTTCCGATGGGCTGTTGGAGGAAGATGGAACCTTGGGGGTTTGGCTTGGCTGGGGGTTGGGTGGTTTTGCAGCCACCTATATAGCGGTAGCTTTGAGGGACCTAGATGGGCTCAGGCTACTAGTGGAGGAAAGGACATGGTGGCTCTAGACTAGCTACGGGAGAGGCGACGAAAAGACAATACATTGTCTAATTATGGGAGAGGCAACAGACTAGCTCTAGACTAGCTGTTGTTTTGTAATGATAGAGATGGTTTCCCCATCTCCAAACTTATTGTGTATGGTTTACTCACTCATGAAAAGTGGGGCTTATAATTATGTTCAGCTAGATCTGCATCTAGTCTGGGTTGTTTATGTTCGGCTAGATTTATATCTAGTCCGGGTTGTTTTTGTCTCCACTCTGTGACCTTAAGTTCTGTCCATTAGTTTTGCTAGTCGATGAGCCGCTGCAACGAGCCTCTAAGCATTATGTCAAGTGGTGTCCCCCTTTTGATTCGAACACCCATTATTTGTCCTTTTGTGTTTATTTGTTTTTGCTGCGCCGACCTATTACAGATGGAACCAACACCAGTCAGGATAATCTTTGTCCTTAATAGTCAGCTTAAGCAACTTCGTTTGTACTTTTACTAGTTTAAATGAAGTTTCTTTATTTCAAAAAAAAAAGATTAATAAACAACAAAGCAATGAGATTAATCCGTGGAAAAGATCTATAAACCCATAACTTTTTTTATGGTACAAACTAAACTGTATGTGTCCTAATTAACTAAACAGCATAAAACAAAATATTTGGCTTAATTCGACTAAAGAATTAAAAGAAAACCTCAAACAAAAGTCTCGTTAATTTGTTAAATTAGCATCCCTATTTCTGGTAGTGGGTGCAAGAAATTCTATTACGTGAAATAGAAATATAATATTCTTGACTGCTATCGATCGATTCACTAATGATCATGTTTCGTATTGTGAGCTGTCAAAGTGTATTCTTCCTTTGTCAATGTTTTGTATTCATCTTATGTTCTATATATCGACCCTTGTTCTTCTATGTTATTTTGTTATGATCCATTACATTCACATGTTATCTCCTTCTATTTCTTGATTTCCATAGCCCGTGCTATTTACTTGGCACCTGTTTGGGAAAATAGTTATACCCTTTTTTTTAGTTCAAACCAAAACTATTATTTGGCCTATTCATAGTTCAAACTATAGATTATAGTTCAAACTCATTTTTTTAATTCAAACTCACTGAAACCAACATTTTAACGAAATTATCAAACATAAGTTCAGACATTTGAGTCACGATGTCATTTCTTTATAGACTTAGTATACCCTTTTGGATTTGCTTTGTTGTTTATTTGTTTTTGAAAAATTTTACACATCATCCTAGAACGTTGTCGTAAACTTATAATGGAAATCCATTCCCATATAATTTTGGCACAATTATGTAAAGCTTTTTTGCACCAAACTCTCCTAAACTTTACATGTTTGGCCAATTGGTCCCTAAACTAAAAATTTTAGCAATTGACTTCTAGAACTTTAGACTTTATAGCATAGCAAGTCTAATTGAAAAGGTATTAAAATTTGATAGATTTTTGTCACATGACTTACACATAACCTTTAATGGAGGGTATTCAATGTCCTTCTGATAGATTAATAATTGAAAAACTAAAACATAAATAAGAAAGAAAATTATCCAATCTCCCCATCCTGCAGAATCTCCCCGACCAGATCTATCGGCGTTTAGTGCCAATCGGCCTCTACCTTTGGATCCGCATCAAGCTAGAGGAGTGATGTAATGTCCCAAAATTAATTAAGTAATATTAGTGTATAAAATGGTGAATTAGTATGTCATGGTGTATTTTTAAACTTAATTTGCCTATTTTGAGATATTTCTAGATTAATATTATTTTTAATTATTTTAATGATTCTTAACTACTATTAATTATTTTTATTTGTTATTTTGAATTTTCAAACAAAATAATTTGTTAAATGCCAACTATATCTCTTTTTGTAAAACCGTAGGTGGCACACGGTTTTCACACAATGAAACCACCCACATTTTCTTTTATTTAAACCCTCCTCTCCCTCTCTCTTTCACTCACGCTCTCTCTCTCCTCACTCTCACGTCTCCCTCTTTCTCTCTCCATTGCCTTTCTCTTTCTCCCTCTTTCTCTTAAATTTTGATCTCAAAATTAAGCCCAAGTTTTGGTTTTCGGTGGATTGGAAGCTAAGGAACGCGTTTGGACAATCATAAACTCTATTTAAAGCTTAAAATCCAAGGTTAGTTTTTAAATTTTAAACTTTTCTAAATTTTTCTATTTTTATTGTATTTTGAAATCCAAGTTTGTTTAAGCTTAAAAAACCTTAAATTTAAGTTAGAGAAACTTAAAACATCTAAAATCTAAGCTTGGTTTGCTTAAAAACGGATTTAAATCAAAAATTTTTATTTTTTTCTCCATTTTTCTATTTTTGGATTTTCTTTGATTTTTCAATGCAAATCTTGATTAAACTAGTTTAGAAGTGTTCTATTGTATGTTTCTACCATCTATGAATTTTTTTCATGCCTGGGAATTGAAAAAAACAAGTGAAAATGAGAATTGGGCTCGGGGAGGCTGAGACCCGATTTTGAAAAATTCTAGAATTTTTCTAGTTCGGCAGGTCAACCTTTATGTTCAGCAGGCCAAATTCAAGAATCCGATAGGCCAGACTCATACCTTCGGCAGGCCAAACCTGAAAATGTTCGACCGACCGGACCTAGATGGTCGGTAGGTCAGACTGCACAGTTCGGCAGGCCGGACCAAGGGAACTGGCAGGCCAATCGAGTTTCATGAAAATTTATCCTTTTTCACTCTTTTTCATTGTTTTGGACCCCAATTGAGATTTTAATCTTGCAGTATGATTTTATAAACATAAATGGCACACTAGGACAACATGAGATAGCTTCGCAACATAGGATATCTTAAGTTAGATACTGATAGACCTAGTTTCTATTCAAGGTTGTTCATGGTTCCATGGAGCTAATGTATAGCAGAGCGGGACTGTGATGCTAAGTCGTGACACCGGATGTTGAGGTAGGACTTCTACCCTTTTTCTTGGTAGCCTAGTTTTTAAATGATTTTGACCTTAAAAGGATTTTTATCAAAATGATTTCTTTCAAATATTTTCAATAAATAATTGAAAGGTGATTTTTATGAGTTGTTTTTATAAACAAGTAGGATGAAGTGATTTTCATAATGAACCACATAATGAACGTAAATGAATATACTCGGTAAATGGGTTTTAAATTTTAACAGAAGTACATAGATGAGCATGATGCCATATCAGAGATTAGGTTATGTAGCGTGCGACCTTGAAGGCAGGTCCCGAAACCCAGCTGGGCCACTTCGGTGGTGATAACTATAGTTTGCCCAAGAAAGACAAAAGGGTATTTTATGGACGAACTGCTTTTTAATAAGACTTATTTAAATGAATTTATTTATTTAACTCTGTTTTCTAATTATTTCTTTGAAAAGTAAATTTTGTATTTAATTATTATCTGTTTTTAAGACATAGTCCTACTAAGCCTTTTTCTCACATTTTATTTGTTTTTAAAACCTTTTCCCCTAGGTGGAATTCAGCTTAGGATTGACGAAGGGTCCATAGACCGAACTTGCGAATAGTAGAAGAAGCTTAAATAGGTTATTTGTATAACTGAAACAAGGCATGTATTCTTTTAACTTCTCTCTCTATTTTAAACTGTGGTTGTAATTTAAATATTGTCGATACTATGTGTGTGCACAAGTTATGAGTCGATGAAACTGAACGTGTGTTTCTTCTTTCTTTATTATTTTATTTCATTTTGTTTTCAACTTATTTGTTTAATTATTATTAATGTTTGCTTAAAAAGGGTTTTAAATTATCACATTTTTTATAATTAATTAAATTCTTAAACTGGTGTTTTAATTAAAATTTCTACTTAATTAACTTAATTAAACCGTCACGTCACCTCTCGTACTTCAGGGCATGACAAGTGAACCGATTACGCCGGTCCTAGCCCCATCATCATGTGCAACATTGTTAAGCCCGAATGTTGTCTCATCAATTGAGACCTATGTCGATCTCAACCATGATTCCCACATAGCATCCCTTTTAGAATCTCCTTCGCCAGATCTAGTGGTGTCCAACATCGATCGTCCTTTGCCTTTGGATTCATGTCAAGTTGGAGGAGCAAATTAACCACACCAGCCCTCACTACCTTGCCATCATGTGCAATGCCATCAAGCCCCCAGTGCTTTCTCATTGGTCAAGGCCTGTGCCGATCTCGGCGAGAACCACACGCATGGATCTAAATTGAACCCATGCAAGGATGGTTTGAGGAACTCAATTTTTTTCTTTCTTAATGCAATTTGTATGGGTTTAAGGAAAGGGAAAAAAAAAAAGAAAAAAGAAACAAACAAACAAGAAATAGGGGCTTTGTTGTTGTGATTTGTATGGGGTTTAGGGAGGAAAAAAAAAAACAAGGGTTCTGTTGTATGGTTTCAATGGAAATCTCTTATTTTTTTTGGTGTGTTTTTCTTTGTTGGTGACGTGATTACTGGTAAAGGTAATGATGAATGTTGTTGTGTTTATTATTTTAAGTCTGGATTTTCTTTGGGAAAATCAAATTTAGAGATCAATTGCGATGGTGTTATAGGGGATCCAATTGATAAAAATTCTTTTTTTTTTATTTCATAATTTGATCAAAAGACTATTATACCCTCTATTAAAAGTCACGTGCAAGTCACGTGACAAAAATCTATCAAAATTTTAACACCGATTTCAATTAGATTTGCTATACAAAGAATTCTAAAGTTTGGAAAGTCAATTGTCAAAATGGGTAAAGTTCAGAAGTCTAGTACAAAAAAGCCATTATGTAAACTTATAAGACCAATGCAGCAGGCGGCATGATATATGGACGTCAAGACATTGTGAGACCAGGGATCCTTTTATTGAAAAATCTGAACGAGGACAAAACTCATAGCCAACACCTCAATAAGACAAGTTATTTTTTTGTTCAATAAATATAAACATATAAAAATTTAAAAATTATATTAGGAAAAGAAATAGTACAAAAGAGGCCATATAAGAAAGCAAAGGGAACACGGTCTCTCTCATCTTCTAGCACTTCAATGTGAGAGAGAGAGAGAGAGAGAGAGAGAGAGAGATGCAATCACAAACAATATAGGAAGATAGAAGGGGCTCCCTTTGGTCCAATACCGAGAGCTGAGGAGTGGCTAGAGCTGTCATTTCATGCATTTTGGCCATCCTTAATATTTTCATTGCAAAACCCAGAAGAAGTTAAAAGTGCGAGAGAGAGAGAGAGAGAGGGGGAAGATAAATGTTAAGGGCTTGGCCAGGTGCATGGCGTGAGAGCAACTCCTTCCGCTTCCTTAGCTCACACATTGGACTGAAGGGAGCTCCACTTTCTTTTTACATTATTTTCTTAAATTTCTACTTCATAACATATATATATATATTGATGTATATATATATATATATATTCTCGTACATATAATCTTGAATGACTTCTCCTTTTAAGATAACTCTTACTCACTCTCTCTTACTTGCTTTGCCATTTCATCTTGTTCACTTTTATACCTAATTGCTAACCTTTTTTCCTTCTTTTTTTTTTTTTTTTTGTTTTTTGGTTTTTTTTTTTTGGATAAATTTATGATGCAGAGAAGCAAATCATCATGGTCCTTGGAATGACTGAGTACTGGTTTAGATCTCTGCCTTCTTCGTTTATCCAACAAGTTGTTTCTTCTAAACCATGGCAAGTTGAGAAGCTGAGAATAGCCAAGAGCCACTGTACGTAATACAACAAACTTTTGGGTTTTGCGATAATTTTTTTTTCTGGTCCTGTAAGCTCAGGAATAGGTGTTCAAGTTTTGTTTCTGCACCATCACCCAAAAATCCAGAAAGGTTCATGCTGCATCACCAAGAATCAATAGATGAATATACGAAAGCGTATCTAAATCCATAATGATTAATTATTTTTTAGAGCCATGTAGCTTGCCTTCTAAATCAATACGTTTTTTCAAGAGAATTCTTTAGCTTTCGTTCTGCTTTCTCTCTCTCTCATGATGAGATGTGAGAAAGAATATAATGTAACGTGTAATCTAAAGACCATAACTATTATATATAAATAACTTCTTGATTATCCTTTATTATTTTTATTTTAGTCTATCACAAAAATAAAAATTATCTTTAAGTCTCCACATATCAAAGGCTCACACCGATCAAATACATTAAAGCCTAAATTACCCAAATCTTAAAATATTACTTTTAAATGAGCTTAACCTTATACAATAGTCTACAACACATAATTATCCACATATAACCCCAACGTTGGATCATGAATACAACAGCTTCATCATGTAATATTTGTTCCTCTGTTTTGTATTGATATCTTTGCTGATGGGTTTCCCCCTTGCTAAAATCTCTCCTTTTTTTTTTATTTTTTTGGCCTATAACTATACGCCAAATTCGTCATGTATTTTTAGTTCCTCTGTTTTGTATTGGTATCATTGCTGACGGGTTTCCCCCTTGCTAAGATCTCCCTCTTTTTTTTTTTTTTTTTTTGGTAGCCTATAACTTTACGCCTAATTCGTCATGTAATTTTTACGCCTATAATTTTGTTTGGGCCTGTAACTTTGCGCCTAAATTGCGGTTTTATCGAAGGAATTAGTACAAAATGAAACCAACCAACCAACCACCTCAGAGAGAGAGAATTTGTCTCGAGCATAGACCAAAATGTTTGTTTGTTAATGCCTCGAAAAACCAAATGATGAGCGTAATACAAGGGCAAGAAGTTTCCTGAAACAAGAGACGACATGACAGAGAAGGAAGTTTTAGTTTTTCTACTTTTTCATCTTAATAAACGTTTGGCAACCCCTTTCATAAATGTTTAAGAGAGTAATTTAAACCATTAATTTAGGTTTAAAAACTATAACATGTAAAAATTTTATATTAGCTTTTTATTATATCATATAAGAGTTTTATACTATTCATAGTTCAAACAAATATGAACTACTCTTCTAAACACCTTAATAGTTGAAACTGTTATAGTGTAAAGCAAAAAATATGCTACAGTATAAAGTTCTCGCCTGATACAATAAAATTATTCTAATTTTTTTATTTTTAGTTATAAATGCGTTACTAAACACAATGATGAGAGGTCTACTCAAAACAAGAGTTTAAGAATATCTCAACTATGTTAAGACCCTCTGACAACTCTATTCCAATCACATCTTACTAAAAGGAATAACTAAATATACACAATTTTAATTTAATAGAAAGTTACTCATGAATTGACTAAAAATCGGTATGTAATAGTCTGTCATTTAAATTAATTTTACACCAATTGCCAATAATTGCAAAACGTAGCAGAATCATCATGAAGCAGAAAAATTGAGAATGTCTTTTTCCGTCACATATAAACTCAAAGGAATCAGTACGATATGTAAATTACCTTCTCCATGTGCTTACTCCCTGTGATCCAGTCTGCTCAACCTGAGTGCCAAGGCTTCAAGCCAGGACCTACAATTTGAAATGTAAATACCCCACGATAAAAACTATTTGTGATGTTTGGTTCACTGATTTAAAATGCTATCGTTTTTTCTCGCATAATTTGAAATACAAGAACGTGTTTGGCTAGTGATGAGAACCATTAGTGAAAACCGTTTTTACTGTAGCATATGAAAACATTACACTGTAACAACTTTTTTCTCTTTATTGTAACATGTGAGAACTTTAAACTGTTCATAACTAAGTTTATGGTTCACACCACCCTTAACCAAACGCCCTCTAAATAATCCACTCTCAATAAAAAAGATAAATAACCCAAAATCACAGTTGAATTATTCCTCTATCAAACAGCTGAACAAATGAGATTTTACAATCCATTATCAATGGAAAGAATATATATATATATATATATAATACAAATAAGCACATCCAGACAAGAATCTTATTTATTTATTTATCTGATAATTTCATTCACGGTCCTGTCCAAATATTGGCCTGTATATTGACGCTAACAAGCTGGAAAAATCTAAGACAAAAGATCAGATCCGAGGGCACCTAGCCCCTGCACGTTACATGACAAAAGAAAAACTGTGGATGATGGAAGTCTGGAAAAAGTAAAAGAAAACAACAATGAAACCAAAGGGTATTGAAGTTGAGCCCTCCACTTTGAGCACTTCTGTTCAGAAAAACTCTCAAGTCACCTGCCAAAAAAGACGGAAAAATATGTCAACTTTTAATTACTCCTTTCCCTTGCATCAGAGTCAGATTCTGAACATCATCGTGCATCATATTGCAGAAGTTCAGAGTCAAAGTTTTGTTGGGTGGACAAAAAAATTTGTGCCGTACATATAGGCCACAGCGATCATGTTATTTTTGTAATAAAATGAGGAAGTTGATAATCACACTTTCTAGAATAAAGTAAAATTAATAGGTAGTTTCTTACGCCAGAAATTATCATTTCCCTCTAATTTGCTCAACAATTTAAGCACTTTTCACACCATATTAGATAATTGATCAGATTAATGCCTTTAATGTACCATCAAGTAAACTTATTCTAAGCACAAGATTCTGCATTAAACCTAGGATATATTTCTATGCAAATGATAGGTCACGCTTATGCAAACAGCTCCTAGCTCCTGGACTTTTCAAAATGCAACTACTACTTTGAAATGTTATTTCTGTTTCGAATGTAAAGGCATTTAATTGTATGAAAAAGTTCGAGCCTAAGACCCATTCGATCATCCATTGCCTAACCCAGGTCACAAGGCCTTTCAATTTTACACTCTATTTGGTAAGCACCCTACAAAAAAATTTGAAGCGAAAAGCAAATAACAGATGGCAAAGGATTTTCATTTGATAATAAAAGCAAAGAAAATAAATTGCATTTTATGTTCTTCAGCATCACAAGAAAATAGAAAAAATGTTTTTTGGAAATACATGATAATTTTGTTATGGTACAACTTTTTTTTCCCTGGTGAATATCATTCCAGCTAAGAATCCTTTTCGAGCGTTGGGATAAGTAATCAGTTGTATACAGCCTTAAAAGAATCGGTGATTCGGGAGAATAATTGGTGAAACAAAAGCCCTTATTTCTAACTCTTCTTTCCAAATGTAATTTATAAACATTTCTCTTTGTCTACATACCCAGCCGTAGAAGTAGGATCATTTAGCATGCATGCTATAGCCCCTCTCTCTCTCACTCTCTCTCTTTTTTTCTTTTTTTTTTTGGCTACAAAATTATAATCACCATAGAAGAAAAAATATTAGACTATAGTCCAGCTAGAAATAGAAGTATTAGAGTATTAGGTAAGAAATTTGAAGCCAACACAATTCACGTTTAAGAATCGCATAACTTTCTGAGAAGTACCATTAGCATATATATTACAAATACCTAGTTTGGTCAACTTCTTAGATCAGACTAACCAGCCAACCAAACTCACAAACCCCTTTCCAAAGGCCTTTCAAAGTGGATTCTGGATAGCAAATAGTTACGCACACTAATGATTTTTAAAACAAACAGTTGAAGAGAGACTTTGAACCTCTAAATCACCAGGAACCTTTGGATATATTGCTTGCATTAGCCCAAAATGCTAATTATTCTTAAATCGAGGTCTATAACTAACCTTATACCACAAGCCAATGTATGCAATCACATTACTTCGTAGTCTCTCCAAAATTACCACCAGAACACCATTTAAGCCTACGCAAAACACCACATACAGCTACTGGAAGTCTAAAACTCTTTGAGAAACCAAATACAATTTCTTTTCTTTGTATCTTATCTCACTCCAAGCAGGTAAACTAGAAAAACCATTGACTTCTCTGATTGGCCAAAAAGACATTTGATGCATGACTAGCGACTACCAACAGTCTGCTGAATAGAAGTGCTTTCATGATACAAAATCAACTACCACTAAAGGCTACTTCATCACAACAGTTCTCTGAAAAGGAGTGTAGCATACTATCAATAAGACCTATTCCTGGTGAGATATTCTTCAAATTTTATACAACTGCTGCTAATACTGATAATTTCAACATCAGAACCACATGGGTTTCGGGATTTAAAGATGAAGCATGGTTCACAGACTCGGTATCTTGCCAACTTTATTTTCAACCCAAAAATTCTAGAATTAAAATTCCCCTTACAATGATCTAAATCCAAGATCCACGATCTCCAATATAAGTTATGATGCGAGTGGCTCCACTAGGCCTCCAATACGGCTAACCTATGCCAGATGAGGTGCTAAGGGAAAGGCTAAGCTGGCAAAGGAAATGACTAAGATGGCAATTAGGAAGGACGGTGACGTGGAAGAAGGGCTGGAAGGAAGCTGCTACCACATGAAGAAAGGATGCTCTGAGAATTTAGGAGAGGAAGGAAGGGAAGAATAATTCAGGTAGGCAGTTAGGCCTTGGGGTGGTTGCTTTCTATAAAAGGTAAAGAATAAGAAAGGAAGAGGAGAGCATAGGGGGCATGATTACCGTTATCTAAGATTTTTTTTTTTCTCAGTTGTGGAGTGCAAGGCTCTCTCAAAAAGCCTCTATCCTTACTTTTTATCATAATTTCAATAAAACAGTGGTCCTCTCAATTCTTCAATCACTCTGTACTTGCTTTATATTCAGTTCTTTTGAGTTAGAATTTATCAAATTGGTATCAGAGTTGTTCCGATCACGGAGAATAGCAACGGCGACAAAGAAACTCGAGGAACAATTGGAGAAGGTTGAGTCGGGCAAGGAGGCTTTCCAGCGAGAGTTGGAGGAAATAAAGGCCGACGTCAAGAAAATCTCTCCATTGGAGGAGGGAATGGCGATGCTACTGGCGAAAATGGGGGAGAGAAGGCGTCATCACAGCAAAGGCACGTCCGAGGTGCCACGGGGGAAGACGACCACACCAACAGTTCAATCGATGGTCATACCGAGGAATGGAGAGTCCGGTGTTCGGAGGGATGTTGTAGGGCCACGAGAGATGCAGTGTCGTACTCAAAGAGGGGAGATGCCCACATTCGATGGCCAAAACCCAAACAACTGGGTGTTCCGAGCTGAGCGCTACTTTGTGCTCAATCGCCTGAGTGAGCATGAGAAGCTGGAAGTCGTGGTGGTTACCTTCAATAGGGAGGCGCTGGCATGGTTCTAATGGGAGGATGGCCGCCGCGCGATTCAGAGTCGGGTGATGTTGAAGGGGTTGATCATGGGTCAGTTCAGGCCGATGCAAGAGGGAAACCAATGCGAGAAACTACTCGCTCTTTAGTAGGAATCCACCGTCCGACAGTTCGAGATGCTCACCACTCCGCTCGTGGATCTGTAGGAGCGAGTGCTTGAGAGCTCCTTCATCAATGGCCTTCGTTCAGAGACCCAATCTGAGGTATGAGTCTTGAAACCTTAAGGCTTGGGCTGAATCATGGATATGGCCCAACGAATTGAAGAAAAAAATTTCCAAATAAGGCCCGACAAAGCCCAACCCAGTCAGACTAGTATATGGTCTAGACCAAATTACCCCAATTATAATGCTCCAAGAAACCCAACAATTGGACCCCAAAACAGCAAGGAATGCCAAATAAATCACTAGCGCATGCCATGGTTCCATTCAGGAGATTGACAGATGCTAAGATTCAAGCCAAACGTGAGAAAAGACTTTGTTATCTATGTGATGGCAAGTACTCATTCAGCCACCATGCCCAAAACGAGAATTGCAAGTCTTGGTGATCCAAGAGCAAGGTAAGCTGGAACGATCTCCAGAAGGTACAGAGGATCCGCAGGAGGTAAGTGAACTGGTGGAAGTAGCTGAGATCACTCTGAACTCAATAGTTGGCCTCACAACCCCGCGGAGTATGAAGCTGAAAGGGCGGGTTAAGGAGCAAGAAGTGGTGGTGCTCATTAACTGTGGAGATATACACAACTTCATCTCTCTAATTTAATTAAGTTGGAACTTCCAATAGACACAACAGGGACTTATGGAGTCGTGATGGGCACAGGGGTGTCTGTACGGGGAAGTGTTTGCCGGGAAGTGGTCATTTCCTTGCAAGAATTGGAGGTGGTAGAAGAGTTATTGCCACTCAATTTGGGGAGTACTGATGTGATTTTGGGTATGCAGTGGTTGGCTTCGTTGGGAGCGATGCAAGTGAATTGGTCATCTCTAACCATAAAGTTTTGCATTAGGGAGACAACAATCTGCTTGCATGGGGACCCGAGTTTGTGTAAAATGGTGATCTCCTTGAAGGCGATGCGGAGGGTTGTGAGACACGAGGGCCATGGGATTTTTCTTGAATTAAGACAGTTAGACAAAGTGGGGATTTGGCCAGCTCTGCCGAGGGGATGCCAGCAACAATTCAAGCGGTATTGCAGTGTTGGGTAGAGGTATTCCAAGTTCCAAAGGGGCTGCCTTCGATCAAGGGGCTGCCTTCGATCCGAGGCCGAGAGCACGCAATTGTGCTCAACGAGGGCGTGTCACCAATCAATTTGAGGCCATATCGTTACCTGCAAGTGCAAAAGGCAGAGATTGAGCAACTTGTCAGGGAAATGTTGGTCGCCGGCATAATTCAGCCTAGTGTTAGCCCATTCTCAAGTCCTGTTTTGTTGGTGAAAAAAAAGGACGGGAGTTGGAGATTTTGTATGAATTATAGAGCTCTCAATCACGAAACCGTTCCCGATCATTTCCCCATTCCAATGATTGATGAGTTACTCAATGAGTTACACGGAGCAACCGTTTTTTTGAAGATCGATCTCAAGTCAAGGTACCACCAAAAAGATCGATCTCAAGTCAAGGTACAACCAAATCCGAGTACACAGCAAGGATGTGCCCAAGACGGCTTTTCGTACTCATGATGGCCAATATCAGCTCTTGGTAATGTTGTTTGGCCTCACTAATGCCCCGGCGACCTTTCAATCTCTCATGAATGAGGTATTTCGGCCTTGTTTACACAAGTTTGTCTTGGTGTTTTACAATGATATACCTGTGTATGGCCGCTCAAAGGAGGGGCATGTGGTTCATTTGGAGACGATACTTGGGGAATTGCGTCGGCATGGGTTGCTTGCTAATGAGAAAAAATGCATCTTTGGACAACCAAGTGCAGAATATTTGGGGCATATCATATCGGGACAAGGAGTGGCAGCCGATGTTTCTAAGGTGGAGGTGATGCAAAATTGGCCAGTTCCGACCAATTGGTGGGAATTATGTGGCTTCTTAGGACTCACGAGTTATTACCGCAAGTTTGTGGTGGGCTATAGCTCCATTGCCCTTCCTTTGACGGACCTCCTCAAGGACAATTTTTTTGGAACACAAACGCAGAACACGCCTGTCTTCTATTGAAGCAGAAGGCGACGGAAGTTCTGGTGTTGGCCTTACCCAACTTCAGCCAACCATTATTGTGGAGACTAATACCTCCGTTGTGGGGGTGGGGGTAGTTTTGATGCAAGAGTAGCGGCCAATCGCCTATTTCAGCAGGGGCCCTATCTCTACGAAATCGTCTCAAATCGGCTTATGAAAGGGAGCTGACGGCCATAGTGTTGGCTGTGCAAAAATGGCGCCCATACCTGTTGGGCAAGCATTTTGTTATTCGTACAGATCAGCGAAGTTTGAAGTTACAATGAGTCATTAGTGAAGACAACAAGAAATGGCTGTCAAAGTTACTGAGATATGATTTTGAGATTCAATGCAAGGCAGGAAGGGAAAATAAAGCAGTGGACACACTCTCATGTATGCCTGCAGCGCCTAGTTTGGGAGCACTCTCTGCATCCATGGTGTTAGACACAAAAGAGCTGTCACAGCAGATGGAGTTGGATGAGAAGCTTGCTCGAATAAAGGTTGATCTCTAACTCAATCTAAAGGCACACGTGGGATTTACCTTCAAGCAGGGCCACTTGCTCCATGAGGGATGCTTAGTTCTTTCTCGTTCTTCCCCATTCATCTAGGACTTGCTTCACACTTATCATGATGGTGCCGTAGGGAGTCATTCTGGGGTCTTGAAAATGTATTAGCGACTTGCAGCTGAGTGTTTTTGGTTTGGAATGAAAGCAGATGTGATATCGTATGTGACAAAGTGCCAAGTTTGTCAGCAACACAAATACTTGGCTTTGGCTCCAGGCAATCTTTTACACAGCCATTGCCTTTACCCAAGCGAGTGTGGGAGGATTTGTCTATGGACTTTAATGAGGGGCTGCCCAAGTTTGGGTTTGATGTAATTCTTGTCATGGTGGATAGCCTAAGCAAATATGCTCACTTCATACCACTTAAGCATCCTTACATAGCTGTGACAGTTGCTGCGGTCTTCATCCATGAAGTAGTTCGCTTGCATGGGATCCCTTGTACCATTGTGTTCGATAGAGACTGGACGTTCTTGAGCTTGTTTTGGTCGGAATTGTTTAAGCAACAAGGCACTACTCTCTAGCAAAGCACAGCCTACCATCCCAAAACTGATGGACAACCAGAAGTGGTGAATCGATGTCTTGAGAATTGTGGTGCTTGTCTTCCGATACTCAAAGGTAATGAACTCGTTGGCTTCCATGGACTGAGTTTTAGTACAACACAAGCTTCCACACAACCACAAATACCACACCATTTTGCGCTTTGTATGGGCGCGACCCCCCACCATTGGTCCATTACGCACTAGGCACTTCACCGGTGGCTGCTGTGGATCAAGAATTATAGGAGAGGGATGCCATATTAGACGAATTGAAGCAACACCTTTTGAGAGCCCAGCAGAAGATGAAATCACGAGCTGGGTGGAGGCGGCAGGATCTGCAATTTATGGTGAGATTTGGTGTTCCCCAAATTGCGCCCTTATCGACAACAATCATTAGCTCGTCGCAGATTTGAGAAACTTGCACCTTGATATTATGGGCCATTTGAAGTACTAGAAAGAGTAGAAACAGTAGCATATCGCCTTAAGTTGCCGTCTTCGGCTACTATCCATTCGGTCTTTCATGTGTCACAGCTCTGTGCGGCCGTGGGCAGCTCGATCTTTGTCTGTTCCTTGCCTTCACACCTAACCTTTGACCTAGAGTTGGTGGCTACCCCTGCTAAGCTCCATGGAGTGCGGTAGTCTCGTCGAGGTGCGTCATCGAACTTGGAAGTTCTTATACATTAGGCTAACCTCCCTGCTCATGATGATACTTGGGAGTCCTTTGAGAAGATGAATGCACGTTTTCTGGAGTTCCACCTTGAGGACAAAGTGCATTTTTGGGGGGAGGGTATTGATGCGAGTGGCTCCACTAGGCCCCCAATACGGTTTACCTATGCCAGACAAGGTGCTACGGGAAAGGCTAAGATGGTGATTCGGAAGGATAAGGTCACATGGAAGAAGGGCTAGAAGGAAGCTGCTACCACGTAAAGAAAGGGTGCTCCAAAAATTTAGGAAAGAAAAGGAAGAATGATTCGAGTAGGCAATTAGGCCTTGGGATAGGTGCTTTATGTGGAACGAAAAGAATAAGAAAGGAAGAGGAGACTGTAGGGGGGCATAGTTACTATTATCTAAGATTTTCTTTTTCTCTATTGTGGAGTGCAAGGCTCTCTCGAAAAGCCTCTATCCTTACTTTTCGGCATAATTTCAATAAAACAGTGCTCCTCTCAATTCTTCAATCACTCTGTACTTGCTTCATATTCAGTTCTTTTGAGTTAGAATCTATCAAGTTACCTACAATGTGAGGCTACCTTGATAATTCAAACAAACACAACTCAACAAACAATAGATTTAAACTCCCAACCAGAGCACATAGTTTGCAACTACCTCAAATTAATTTTAGTTATTGAGAATTGGCAGCGGCAATAAAGGTAAAAAATTTTCCTTTGCTCTCCATAAGCACAAATTAGATACAGTCAACAGTCCACACCCAGCTAACATTATCACCTGACACTCATAGAAAACCGTCAACACAAATTTCTCACACCATCTAAAACAAACAGAAAGTGTATGACCCACATTTATAATTCCAGCTCCCCAGCGTAGGTTTTTCTTCAATTAGAGCCGGATACCCTGATGTAAACTGAACGTAGGAGTACACACTTCTCCATTGGGTTGATAACAAAAACTTTCCTCGTGTTTTTTTCATAAATATAATATTGCAGTTATCCCTTACATAATTCAAATCGTGTTAAAACCCTCCTACAAGCGAGATTTTAACACGATTTTTTTGGAGAGATTGTTAATAGCAATTGTGCCTAGACAACATAACACCATTTGTAAAAGATATGTGTTGCCTTCCTGATAACATGGGATCGGACGCAGCATTTGGATAAAACACAGACTTGTTACACTATTTTCACTATTTCCCAGCATCATATTCATAACTCCAATTGCATACAAGAAAGAATGTAATTACCAATACAATACTGAAAAGAAAAAAAAATACCTCAAAATGAAAACCAGTCTGAAAACAAAAACAGCATGATCATCATCATCACTCGTCCTCCGCCGCCTCAGCCTCAACCTTGGGACCTGATTCAACCCAAAACGAGAAAAAAAAAATTAGGGTTTGAATTTGAAAGGAAATGATATGCTAGGGAAAGAAGATTTTTGTGTTGTCATTGTTGTTGTCGGAGGGAGTATCTGACCGTGAAGGGAGGGGTGGCGGCCGTCCTTGCCCCATCCGATGCTGCGGGTGGAGTCGAGGTACTGGCGGACGAGGTGGCGGCATTTCTGGAGATGGTTTACTCCTTCGACGCGGTAACACCACTTGAGCCGCTCGCGAATGATCTTGGCCTTCTCGATGTCGATCCATTTCTCCCTCACAAGATGCTCTCTCATCTCCAGCATCGCCACTGGATCCTTGTAAGGATTCGATGCGTCGAAGTCGTCCGGCGCCGACTCATCGAACTCCACCGTTCCCTTCTTTCTCCCCATTTTTCTTTTCTCTTCTCTTCTCTTGTCTTCTCCACTCAATCCTCTTTCTTTTTAGTTTGCCTCTCTGTTCTGCCTCTCACTCCTCTTTCCTTCGATGATGACTTGGGCTTTGCGCTGAAAGCAATGAGCCTTTGGGCTGACCTTGCCTATTTCAATTTTTTTACGAGAATGCCCTTTAGAAGGGTACCTTTTTAAGATTATTCATCTAAAAAATTCTTTTCAAAATTGTTCCTTTATTTAAAAAGATGACTTATTAAAAATATAAACTACCCTTCATTCTCACTCACTCATGAGGGATGTCATCTTGGAATTCTATCCTAAAACCTTTTAAATTCCAACATATTACAACAAAGAAATTTTTGTTATATGTTTAATGTCAATTCGACAGCATGGCTGAGCGGTAAGGCAGGGGACTGTAAATCATTTTTCCCCAGTTCAAATCTGGGTGTCGCCTAATTAACAAAAGATTCGAAATACTTTATTTTATTTTACTAAATCCCCGCTGCCTCCTTGAAAGAGAGATGTCCTGAACCGCTAGATGATGAGGGCATACTTGCCCAACCGTCATCATACTATGATCATAATTAGTTTTTTGAAATTGTCAATATAATGGAATCATATGACTCAATGCGAAGGATCTTTTTGTCTTTCACATTCTTTAAAACAAAAAAACACCAACCACCTCCGATCGTCCGGGGTATGCCAGATTAGAATCTCGAGAAAATTTGTAATTTATGTAATGCCCCTATATGGGAGTTAACAGTTTTTAATGAATTTAAATAAAAGTCAAAAATAAAAGTAAAACTTTAAAAATAAGGTTACGTGTGACTCAAATGAAAACTCCCAAATCAAAAATAAAAATATAAACGACAACTAAACCACAGTTTAATGTAGTACCTTAAATTTAATAATATAAAGCTGTCATCATCATCATTTTAACCCTCAACATATCTTAATACAGTCACAAAAAGTAACAATCGACGCTTACATTATCATGAAGTACATTTTTAACAATTGAAGCAATCCAAATGTAATATAGTTATATAGCTTCCTCAACTATTTTCCTCGCAGCCACCTCACACTTAGTGAGTTCTAAAAAGATGAAAATATAAGGTAACGACGGACAACATGCTCAGTAAAAAAAACCATTACTCACCTTTAAGTTTTTATCCTTACCATATTAAAACCTACATGGTTAGTTAGTTCTCATCATTATTCATCAATTTTATCATGTTCAATTATGATGGATATCTTATGATCATTCTTACCAAGTTCTATACATATATATATATATATATATATATATATTAATTGAGGATTCAATTATGCTCATCTATATCCACCGTGCATTAGAATATCACTCAACTCAATGAAATCCAAATTGGCATGCTTGATCACTCTCCAAACATTCCAAGGGTGTTCTGGTGAGGGAACATCAAGCCCCGAGTCCTCACCAAGTCGATTTCTATACAGTGCGTTCTGAGACTTTCAACCCAAGGGAGTGTTATCACCTCCCTCTTATTTTACCTTTTAGGGTATTCGTGCCCAAGGACGTAACCGTCGCCCTCTTCACGTCTCATCATTTCTCTATAATTAACCTTTGTTTATAAAGTTAGTTTTCCGAACCATGCTTTTCAATTTACAACAACATATGTCAAATCATTATGTTCCTCGCTGTACAATATAGGACGAGTTTTACATCATCAAGTTATAAATATAGCCATATACATCCAAAATATCATATACATATCTTGTAACATAAAATAACCAAATTTTAATTTATCAAAACCTCACAAAAGATAAGTAATAGAATTCCTACCTTCGAAGCTTATTAACAATCTTTTAATCTCGGAATCAATTACGTTAGCACCACACTCCCTTGATCCTAAGGCATGCATAAGGACAATTAAAACTAAAGCACAACATACAACCACATTCATAAATAAATCATGTGTAAATCTATCTCACTAGTGTACCATTAAAGTTTTTATGCAAATTTCTTTTTGAATACTAAAGTAAACAATTTTTGTCTTAACACAATATAAAATATATATAAGTAATCTATATATTGTAGTCCCTAATAAGATTCATTAATTACTTAGGATAGTGTTGGAAAGGTTGCAAGACATTAAAGAATTAGGAGGTGAGCCAAGTTGGGTCCTTGGTTCAAGTTAGCAGTTGGTATACGATGGCAAACTGGCAGTATACTTTTGCAAAGAAGATAGGTTCATTATCTATAATCAGCACATAGGTTAGTAGGTGGTTTGCTTAAAGTAAACGAGTGGCATACTGCCACTAGCAAGTTTACTAGTTTCCAGTCCGAAAATTAAAAAATTCATAGAAAATAAAATGCAACTCTGATTTAGGCTCATGATAGCTCATTGAAAAGCTTAGGATGTCTACTTTTTAAATATGCAAACCACAAAATTCATTTTTATTTAATCCTAGAATTTCAAGAAATAGCCACTGCCCATAGGGGTATTACAAAGTTTATGGAATGTCAAGTTTTTCTTTAACCCAAAACATATTATCCTTGTTCAAAATCTCAAAACCATTCCAAAATATGCAACACGCATTATATAATCACAATAAACATATTCTCAATGAGTTTTATACCAATATCATCATCAAACTATATCTCTAGCCTTTCTTACAAATAATGATAAAAACATACTTAAGTTTACTCTTCAAACTCAAACCTTAAAACATTAACCATAGAGCTATGGAAACTGGTTCTAAACATTCCTAACATGTTTCTAATATTGTTGTCAAACCAAAATAAAGGTTGGCTGTGGGATTTAACTCAAGACTTAAGTTTTCGTTCATAAATGCTCAAATATGCATGTTAACATAACTAAAAATTTGCATGAACTTTGAACACGAAAATTATGAATTAAACATGGAGAAAACACGTACTAAAAACCAAGTTTAGATTAAAGAAAACCTACCTCAAAACTCCTTTGATAAGCACCAAAGTTTGGATTAAAAATCAAGCTTGAACTCTTGGTGTTTGTTGGCCATGAAGTTAATGGTTTTGGCTGGTTTTTGAACAAGAACATGGGTTATGTCCTTGGGTGGTGATTTTGGCTAGGTTTAGACCACGTTCTTAGCAGCGTTCTTGGTGGTTTTCTAGCAAGAAAATAGGCTGCTCTCCTTGGTGTTTTCGGGCGTGTTTGGTGTGCATTTTGCTGCTCTAGTTGCTATGGTATGGCTAGAAGTTTCCTTGCTTCAAAGGAAGGAAATGGTGGCTGAGTTTTCTTGGCTGCTCTTAGTGTTTTGCTGCCACAAAATGTGAGGAAGAAAGAGTAGGAGTGAGGCAGACGTGAGGAGATGTTTAATTCGAATAAATAGAAGGCTGCATTATTAAGTAATAATTTGGGGGACAAAGTTGATGGAAGTGGGTAGAGGTTAGGTTGTGAATGTCTCCTTCGGAGACTTTAGTTCATATAATGCTAAATGGTATTTTCATAATTAATTTAATGTTCCAAGAGCGTTTCGATAAATATACTAAATAGATGTAAAAAATAGAAAATTTTGAAATAGGCAGAAATAAATAGAATGAAATAGATTTTAGATTAAACAAATTTTAGTTGGCACACTAATAATTAATTTAATTACCATATTACCCGTTAGGAAAATAATGAGTGTTACAGCTCTACCCCTTAAAGAAATTTTAACCTCGAAATTTCAAATTTAGCAATACTAGTAAAAATTGCAATTCCATTATGATTCAAATTCTGAGTCTAAACCGTCAATGCTGTTTGTTCTCCAAATTTAAGTTATCTTATCTCTACTTATTTACTTGAATTATCAAACTCACACTAAATACTAAATCCCTCAACAAGAGTATTTCTAACATATTCCAACTTACAACACCGTATAATAGTCTAAGAATCTGATCAGGCATATGTATTGACCATACCATGATTCCAGTCCTTCATTGTCCATGGACTGTGATTTACAATTACATTTAAGGAGATTACTAGAGAAATTTTATATACTTCATCTTTAGGTTCCTTTTCCTTTATGAGAGTTGATTTCATATTTCAACTAATAAACTAAAACATAATCATAAAACATATAACATAAACACTTCTATTCAAAACCATACATTAAACTTATTCATAGAGATATTAGACGGAATATCATAGTTGCTAACAAACCCTCTAGATTCTTCATGAAACAGCTATTCTCATGACACAAACATTCAACCCAAATAATATACTCATTTTTCCTACAAAATATCCCCATAACTGACTTTAGTACTTCCACATAACATTAACAGAATGCTACACATTATAAACATGATACGAATACGTTTCGAGAGTACAAAGCACTCCGTATATTCAGCTAACCATATCATGCATGCTTAGAGAATACAAAAACATCGATAAACAAAAGATCAGACCTTAAGTAAGATGCGTTTCAAGAGCATCAAGTACTCCGTATCCAGCCATCCCAACATTAGGGTTAATGAACCTGAAAGTTTTAACAATGGCATACCACAAGAAATACAAAATGCAAGGTAAACGATTATTTATGACACACGAAATACGGATACACATGCCTGCATGCCATGAATAAAACCAAAAGATTGCAGATGGAGATTCAAATCAATTGGTCGCTACTAGCTTTCCCTTTCCCATTCAAGCTTGGATATTGTAGTGTCGGATTCCGGATGTATGATTTACATCTTATTTATCAATTTCTCAACTGTTGAAGCAGTAACAAATATTTGTCTCTCCAATTCTGCAATAATGTTTTCTTTCACAGCGTAATCTAGAAATTTCAAAAGACTATTATAAAAACCTTTTACATTCAGTAGTCCCAAGGGTTTGGAATGAAAGCCCAATAATTGCTTACAAGCAACTATAAATATTTCCTTAAGGGTACCTAGACCACCGGGTAATACTATAAAAGCATCAGAATTATTGATTATAGCTTTAAGATTTCTAGGAATGCTTCTGACTCCTTTTTCCTTACCTAAGGTTTCCTTATAAAGGTTTCTTTTAACTAGAATAAAAGGTCAAATCCCTACAGCTGTGGCGTCATTAGACCAAGCTGTTGGCGTGATATTTTCCATCATTTTCATACTACCACCCTTATAGATTATGTTAATCTTCCTGCATGCTAGGACTTGCTCTAAGTGTTTTGCAACTTCTACATAGGCTTTATCTTTTCCAAGGTTGGAACCACAAAGGACACAGACATTCCTTATTTTCTTAGTGGACTAGGAGATAGACATATTTGGTTTATATAAGTGATTTCTTTATGTCTACTTCATTTAGACCTTTAGTTCTACATAAGATTTTAAGGATGAGGAATACACAAAAAGGACTAAAGAGACAGATGAATAGGTAATGAAAAGATAATCTAAATATGTAAACAAAATCTTGTATAAGTAAGAAAATAAGAAAAAATGATTGACAGTTTATGAAAAATCTGATTTACTTTTTGAAAAAGATTAGACTCTAATTGTATAACTTTTAACAATTGAGAATAATTTGACAGAAGACACTCTTAACACAACTGTAAACCTTTTGACAAATGCACACCGAATCTAGAAAATCTTTATAAACAACAAATACTATAGAACTTTTGAAATTTGGGACACAAATTTTTTTTTTCAAATATCTGGATAAGTTTTAAAAATTTCAAACATGTTACAACACTACATGTGAAGTGCTTGACAAGATAATATATTTTATTATTATATTAAAGAAAACCATAAATCAAATAAGACACTAACACTTACTATATTATTCTAACAATCGCAATTATTCTGGACATAAAAGCAAATATTGTGATAAAAGAATGGCACAGATTATTGAATACTAACTGAAATGATTTCAAACAACAAAAACTTAATAACCTTTATAGAGCAATGACTTATTCCCCATCCAGTTTTCTTATGGCTTGGTAAATAGGATCGAGAAATCCCATATTCTTGAGACGTTGTCTTTCTGGATGAAATTTTGGCCAGAGTTTAAAATAGCTCCTTGAACAAATCCACTAGGGTAACCATGAAGAGGAGGATGGATGTTATCCAAGTTCTTCTTTGAAAGTCCATCCCTACAAAACCTTATTTTATCCTTTCTAATCGTAGACATATAACCAGGTGAAGTATATTTACTGTTACAATTTTGTCTTCCACATTTGTTAGAAGTTACCCAAACAGCACGAGCTCTTCTTTTCATCACACTATGACTGGTACCCGTTCCTGGTAAACTGACATCTTGACTAAAGTCACTTAGATCTTCCCTGCTATCAACATTCTCACATCACAAAGGATGCCAAAACGCATAAGAATCCACAACCGAGTGATCCTAGCCTTGTTTTTTTTTCTAAGAATCTTTTGGGAGAGTGATGGGAAATACTTTCTTAGGTGTTCGTACTTTGGGTCCATGATGAGATGAAAAAAGAGTAAATAGAAAGGAAAATTTGAGACAATAAGTTGTAGAATCCTAGAATTCCTTTTCTTTTAAAGAGAAAGATGAAGTTCTAGAGAGAAAGAAGAGGATTTGTGATTTAAAGAGAAAATAACAAATTAAGAAAGAGAGAGTGAGCTAGAAGAAATAAGCTCCTATGCACAGTAGACGTACATGTAAACAATGACTAAACCACTGTAAATGACACATATAGAGGCCACGTGAGAAAGACAGTATGAATCAAACTAATTTAGGATTTGGACTAGGCCTGAATGTTCTAAGCTGAAATAGGTCAGTTTTTTTGGGCCTTAACAGATTTAGAATGAGTTAAATAGCAACCATAAAATTGAAAACCAATTTGTACAGATCTTAAGCCCATTTCAAAGTCCACTAAAATAAAATAACTATGAAGAACAAGTCTAATTTAATGAAAATCAGGGATCTTCCTGAATGGTATTTAAAATCATTCCATAACAACATAATCCTTTAGTAACTCAAATAATTTGTCTTAATCAAAGCCTTATTGAACAATGCATACACTCTTATGTTATCCTTAATACTCAACATTTGTCAATGGATTCATCATCATTACTACCAAGGGTTTAGAATGTGACCAACCTTGAAATCAATACGATTTACGTGATGTTACTACTTAAGAACATCTATAATCCCCACAATTCCACTTGTACAATATTTAATTTCCTCATATAACAAAACCTCAGGTAACCAAAAGATTCACATCTAAACATCTAGAAGTTAAAACTTTCATCGTAATTATGCAAAATTATTATCGGTGCCTTAAGAATTATGATTTACCTAAGGAAACTCCTATTGGTCATTTTCATATTGCATCTATTCATAAAGATTCATTGATACACTTAAATACAATGTACGCAACAAAATATTCCAACCTTGAAATTCATGCATTCTTGCCTTTACATAGTCTCAACAGACCAAAAGTCTAACTTTTATGTCACTCAAGATTCAATACCATAGATTTCTAACTTATCTTATATTCCTCAAGTAAATAAAACTTTCAAGAAAAGTTATTGACACTTATGTACTCCATCAAATCCACACAAAATTACCACTTAGGTCTGAATCAATTACAAAGAATTTGTCGCATCTATGCCAAACTTTGAAATCACCAAATAAGGTCTTATATTTCTTATTGTTTTTCACGAAATAAAAGGCTATTAAATCCTCGTATCTACACTAATTTATCATCATTCTATACCAATTAGATATGCTTATAGATCCTAGTATTATACGAAGCTCTCATAAGCATTCTACTTATAAACTTATTCCATATAATTATCATTCCCTCATAACTATTAATACTTTCCTTCTATATAATTATCGTACTCAGATAACCGTTAATATTTTCATTCTAGGGCCTTTCTGTGTTATATCCTTTTAGACTGCATAAATCAACCTGAAGGTTCATTTTAATTATGACAATGAAAATTCAACTTCAAAACCATTTCAAAATAAAATTTTTAAAGTGGTGATATACTCACTAGGTTCACCGAACCTAGACTCTGATACCAAAAATTTTGTAACGCCCCTATATGGGGGTTAACAGTTTTTAATGAATTAAAATAAAAATCATAAGTAAAAGTAAAACTTTAAAAATAAGGTTGCCCAAGACTCAAATGAAAACTCTTAAATCAAAAATGAAAATATAAACGATAATTAAACCACAGTTTAATGTAATACATTAAATTTAATAATATAAAACTATCATCATTATCATTTCAACCCTCAACATATCTTAATACAGTAACAGAAAGTAACAATCGATGCTTACATTATCATGAAGTATATTCTTAATAATTGAAGCAATCCCAATATAATATAGCTACATAGCTTCCTCAACTATTTTCCCTGTAGCCACCTCACACGTAGTGAGTTCTAAAAAGATGAAAATATAAAAGAATGACTGACAATATGCTTAGTAGGAAAAACCATTACTCGCCTTTATGTTTTTATTCTTACCATATTAAAACCTACATGGTTAGTTAGTTTTCATCATTATTCATCAATTTCATCATGTTCAATTCTAATGGATATCTTATGATCATTCTTATCAAGTTCCATACATGTGTATATATATATATATATTAATTGAGGATTCAATTATCCTCGTCTATATCTACCGTGCAATAGAATATCATATCACTTAACTCAACAAAATCCAAATGGGCGCGCTTGATCACCCTCTAAACATTCCAAGGGTGTTCTAGTGAGGGAACATCAAGCTTCGAGTCCTTACCAAGTCAATTCTTGTATAGTGCGTTCTAAGACTTTCGACCCAAGGGAGCATCATCACCTCCTCTCTATTTTACTTTTTAGGGTATTTGTGCCCAAGGACGTAACCGTTGCCCTCTTCACGTCAGTTTTTCTAACCATGCTTTTTAATTTGCAACAACATATGTCAAATCATTATATTCCTCGCTATATAATATAGGGCGAGTTCCACATCATCAGGTTATAAATATAATCATATACATCCAAAATATCATATACATATCTTGCAACATAAAAAAACCAAATTTTAATTTATCACAACCTCACAAAAGATGAGTAATAGAATTCCTACCTTCTAAGCTTATCAACAATCTTTTAATCTCGGAATTAATTAATGTTAGCTCCATACTCCATTTATCCTAAGGCGGGCATAAGGATAATTAAAACTAAAGCACAACATACAACCATATTCACAAATAAATCATGTGTGAATCCATCTCACTAGTGTGCCATTAAAGTTTTTATGCAAATTTCTTTTTGAATACCAAAGAAAACAATTTTTTTCTTAAGACAGTATAAATGTATACAAGTAATAACAATTTTTGTCCTAACATAATATAAAATATATACAAGTAATACATATTTTAGTCCCTAATAAGATTCATAAATCACTTAGGATAGTGTTAGAAAGGTTGCAAGACATTAAGGAATTAGAAGGCGAGCCAAGTTGGGTTCTTGGTTTAGGTTAGCAGCTAATATATGATGGCAAACTAGCAGTATACTTTTACAAAAAAGGTAGGTTCACTATCTACAATCAGCATATAGGTTAACAGGTGGTTTGCTTAAGGTAAACGGGTAGTATAATTCCACTGAGAGGTTTACTAATATCCAATTCAAAAATTAAAAAATTCATAGAAAATAAAATACAACTCCGATTTAGACTCATGATAGCTCGTTGGAAAGCTTAGGATGTCTACTTTTTAAATATGCAAACCAATTTATAAAATTCATTTTCATTTAATCCCTAAATTTCAAGAAGTATCCACTGCCTATTGAGGTATTACAAAGTTTATAGAATGTCAAGTTTTTCTTTAACCCAAAACATATTATCCTTGTTCAAAATCTCAAAACCATTCCAAAATATGCAGCATGCATTATATAATCGCAATAAACATATTCTCAATGAGTTTTATACTAAAATCATCATCAAACCATATCTCTAGCCTTTCTTGCAAATAATGATGAAAACATGCTTAAGTTTGCTCTTTAAACTCAAAACTTTAAAACATTAATCATAGAGCTATGGAAACTGGTTCTAAACATTCCTAACATGTTTCTAACATTGTTGTTAAACCAAAATAAAGGTTGGTTATGGGTTTTAACTCAAGACTCAAGTTTTCGTTCATAAATGCTCAAATATGCATGTTAAGATAACTAGAAATTTGCATGAACTTGAACAAAAAAATTATGCATTAAACATGGAGAAAACTCATACTAAAAACCAAGTTTAGATTAAAGAAAACCTACCTTAAAACTCCTATAAAAAGCACCAAAGTTTAGATTAAAAATCAAGCTTGAACTCTTGGAGTTTATTATCCATAAAGGTAACAGTTTTGGTTGGTTTTTGACCAAGAACATGGGTTGTGTCCTTGGGTGATTTTGGTTGGGTTTAGACCACATTCTTAGCAACGTTCTTGGTGGTTTTTGAGCAAGAAAATAGGCTACTCTCCTTGGTGTTTTCGGGCGTGTTTGGTGGCCGTTTTGTTGCTCTAGTAGCTATGGTATGGCTAGAAGTTTCCTTACTTCAAAGGAAGGAAATGTTTGCTGAGTTTTCTTGGCTACTCTTAGTGTTTGCTACAGCAAAATGTGAGGAAGAAAGAGTGGTAGTGAGGCAGACGTGAGGAGATGTTTGATCCGAATAAAAAGAAAGCTGCATTATTAAGTAATAATTTGGGGGACAAAGTTAACGTAAGTGGGTGGAGGTTAGGTTGTGAATGTCTCCTTCGGAGACTTTAGTTCATATAATGTCAAATGGCATTTTTGTAATTAACTTAATGTTCCAAGTGCGTTTCAATAAATATACTAAATAGATATAAAAAATAGAAAATTTTGAAATAGGTAGAAATAAATAGGATGAAATAGATTTTAGATTATACAAATTTTAGTTAGCACACTAATAATTAATTTAATTACCATATTACCCGTTAAGAAAATAATGGGTATTACAATTTAGATCTAGAATTTATTTAGATTTAATTAATAAATTCCCCAATAGCCTGTATTTTTGTAGAACTCGACGAAACTGTTAGGGATTGGTAGACAACTTGTTAAAATTCTATATGGCTTATGAGATATGAATTTTATGAATTTTTATCACAAAAATTTCAACAAATGCAAAAAAAAAAAAGGGAAGAAAAATTTTTCAAAATTAAAAGAATTTAAACTGAAAACTTTAGAGAACTTAAATCCTTGCGAAAAATCGAGGCCAATGGTATAAAAGGATCGTTTTTTATTCTGGGGGTAAAACTGTCAAAATTTTCATCATCCGAGTTACAATTGTAAAGTTTTGTAAAAACAAATTTTACCGCAAAAAGAAAGTCAATTTCTCATTTTTCTCAAACCATAGTCAAGAAGTAACTTTTTGTAATAATTTAGCAAAAATGGGCTCGAAATTTTTTGTAAGGCCTATCAAGGACAAAAACGTTATTTTTTGCAAAAAGGCCCGAACGGACTTCAAAACTTCTGAAATAGAAAAAATGTCCCTTAGTGGGAATTTTTCCATATTCCATTAGTAACAAGAAGGCAACATTAGATAAAAGGAAACTAATTCCATGACGCTCAGGTTTCTCCTAGAAAAAAATCGACCCCATGATTAGATTAAGTATTTAAGTATCTAAGTTTCGTTATCAACATGCAGTCGATAATAAACAAGTTAGCTAATAATGAAAAAATGTCTAAGCAGGACACTTAGATGAATAGTGAGGGAATAGGGAATTGGGTAAGTGCAAAACAAATTCCAAGAAAGTTTTAACCCTACCTATTACATGGACAAAAAGTTTTTTTTTAATGTTATTTATTTTATCTTATCCAATTGCATTTATGATGCATTTGTTTAAGTTATATAGCATCATGAACAATATGCTACCATAATATTGAAAAGAACTAGTAAATGACTCACTAAATAAAATAAGAAAGTGTCATACCAACCTTCCAATGTAAGGGGAGCTCTAAATTATATCATGGTCTCGCTGAATGATGACCAATATGTGCATTTCGTACGATTAACTAGGCTTTAGTTAATTAAGATTATGAAAGGATCAATTAAAGTTCAAAAACAAGCATAAATGGTTCATAAATACAATAGAATATATTTGTTGGCTATGTTTGGACTTACTAGACAATAGCTCACCTACTTATTTCATGCTGTAGGAAATGCAACCAAGAGGCCAGAATAAAATCATTGTTGAGCTGGCAACAATACAAAAGCAAATGTATAGGCAAGGGTATGGATACCGCTATAGGAAAGTTTGTGCTACATATATTAAGTAAATTTGGAATATGTAGTTTGAAGGAAACATTAAGTACAAAGTGTGATGTAATATAACTTAATTGTGATATCTAAATTTTTTTGGAAACAATGTTAGAATAAGTATATATGAAAAATGAAAAGTTTTGTGTATATGTATATGTTAAAAAATGTTTCTTAATTTTATAGCTAAGTAAGTAAAGTATTAAGGAACGACTTGAAAGACTAGAGTCATTACAGAAAACATGTCATTGCCAGTATTGTTTTAATGTTACACCTTTGAGATGTCGATATCAACTCTTATCTAAAAAAAATCAGTTTCACTTTGAGCTTACAACAAGGAATACAGATTTGGCATATTATTACAAAAAATTCAATCAAAGCACAAATCTCAAAATTCATAACAAAAGTCAGCTTTTTCTCACAGCTGAAAACAAATTCGGACTATTTGGACCATGCATTTGATCCAACGAAGGAAAAATAGAGCTAAGATTTTGATCTCATTTAGATATGGTGAAATATTGGTTTGATCGTTCTCTAACACTAGAACCAACGAAGAAGAACGACATGGAAAGCATTGACAAAATTTCTAATGATGATCTAGTGCAAATCAAGCTCGAATGGCAGGGGAAGCATCAATGACCGTAAACTTCTATGGTCATTATGCCTATCATCAGATCGATACTATCATCATGGAAGACGAACAGAGAAGAGCTCCGTTGAGAGTGCCGTCCTCATGGATCTTAGATGAGAAGTTCGAGAAAACATGATGGAGGCAGGGGCAAGAAGAGAAAAAAAAAAGAGAGAGAGAGAGGCTAGAGAATATAGAGAGAGGAGGAGGGAAAAGACTAGTTGGAGAGAGGAGAGAAAGGAGGCAAAGAAGAGGGAGACATGTCAGAGAAGACGGAGGGAGAGAAAGGTGATTCAGTAGAGAAAGAAACAAGTTTGTGAGAGGGGGAGGGTAGTTTTTCTTAAAAATATGTGTTTTTAGCAAAACAAGGACAAAAGAAAAAATAGAAAAATAAAATAATAAAAAAAAGAAAAGAGACAGTTATGAAAATATAAATGAAGGAGGACAATTTTAATAAAAGGTGCCATATAGGTAGGGGTGCACAAAAACCGCCCCGCACCCACACTCGACCCGCCCGAAAAAAAGGGTTTTATGTCAGTAACCTGCCCATTGGCGGGTTCAACTGCCCGCCTGCATATGTTGGCAGGCGGGTACGGTTTAAAATTTTAGGGGGCGGGTTCAAACCGAACCCGCCCGCCTAATTCTTAAAAAAAAAAAAAATCTAATCTAAACTCCTTCTCCAAGCCCTTTTATTTTACCCTAAACTAAACAATTGATTTTATGGTTTTCACCCTCAAATTTTCTCCCTTTCTTCGATTCACACGCAAACTTCCTTCCCAATATATTATTATTACTATTATGTTTGTGATCAAACTTCAAAGTCATCTTTCATTCAAGTCTTTGATATGTACTGCTTGTGTTTAAAACTAACATCTGCACACTTCATTCCTCATCATTATAGTTTGCTCTCCATTAACTGTAATTGCTTTCAGTTTTACTATTGTTATTTCCCAAAAAATAGTATTACGATTTACTTTTCATATTTAGCTTGTCTTTTGCTTCGACCTTGTGTTTTTTGTTGTCCTTTAGACTTCATCGTATACCTGCTTCATTACTATTTTTATTTTTACCAATAATTTTCTTTTAGATCACTTCCTCTTCTTCTTCTCTTTTTTATTTTTTATTTTATTTGCCTTTTTGGTAAATTGTGAGAGTGGATATATAACTGGGATTAGAGATTCTTCATATCCTATTCCTTTGAATTACTTCTATAAATTGTCATTGCCTTTAGGGAATATGGTCATTGTCTTTAAGCATCAAACTTGGTTGTTGTTGGGAATGCTTCATATATTATCATATCTTATGCTTTCTACAAATTTTCTTCACTTTTTTTTAATAAAAAAAAGCTCAAAAAATTACATTGTGCATTAGAATAAACCCAAACCGACGCACCCGCCCACACCCGCCCGCATCCGCCCGCCGCCAAACCGAAACTACCCGCCATTCTACGGGTGGTCTATGGGTTGGTTAATCGCCAACCCGCCATTTAAAAAAACTGACCCGCACCCGTCCAAAAACCGTCAACCCGCCCATTGTTCACCCCTACATATAGGGGACATTTTATGTAATTTTTTCTTTTTTATCTCCTCTTTCCTATCTTTGTCCATCGTAAATGTCTTCGTTAGAACCCTCTCCTCGTGGCATGTCATCAATTCCAACATCGATGTGACTAAGTTTTCTGTGTTCTTTTGAAGTTTACTTACAGTATATGTATTGTTTTGCCGAGGTTTTAATTACACCATGTTTTTTTACTATTA